>VWPW01025299.1:235569-330965 GCA_013389825.1 Crypturellus undulatus
AGCGGCGGGGACGGCCGGTCCGGGCGCAGCCGCAGCCGCCGCCGCTGTTTGTTATTGTCGTCACCCGCTTCCGCCGCCGGGGCATGCTGGGAGCGGGGGCGGCCGGAGGCGGAACCAGAGAGCGGAAGGCGCGGGAGAGCGCGCCCGCGGGAGGCGGAAGTGAGCCCTTGGCCGCGAGGCCGGGCGACCCCGTGGGCCGTTGAAGGCCGAGGGGCCCGGGGTGGGGGAGGAGGTGGGGCCGCTGGTGACGTCAGCGGCCGCCATGGCGGGGCGGGCGCCGGGACGGGGGGTCACGCGAGTCTCGTTCGGGGCCCGCGGGGCCGGTTTGTGCAGTAAAACAGCCGGGTTCGTCCTGCAGAGCATCTTCCCCCCGTTACCGCCGCGGCCCGCTCTGAATCCTTACCTCGTGTGCGTGCCCCCTTCACCTAACTTCATTTTTTCATAGATTCACATAATCGCTATGGTTGGAAAAGACCTTCAAGGTCTTCAAGCCCAAACATACGCTTTTCAGCACCTGGTAGCGTCCCAAAGTGCGTCATCTACTCGTTACTTGGGCACTTCGAGGCACGGTGAAGCCACCACTTCCCTGGGCAGCCTGTTCCAATGCTTCACCACTCTTTCCGTGTAGAAATTCTTCCTGATATCCAACCTGAACCTCCCTGGTGCAACAAGAGGCCGTTTTCTCTTGCCCTATCCATAGTTATTCTGGAGAAGAGATCAAACCCCCGTCAAGTTACCACTGCTCACAAGCTGGACCAGGCCTTACGGTTTTCACACATAATTCCTGGTAGCCACGTCTGCTGGTTTGAAGAGCTTTCAGCCTGCCCGTCACATTAAGGACGGTGATGGACAGACAGCCTCTACACATGGGTCAATGTTCACAGAAAACACCACTGTGTGGGCAAAGCCTCACGACCCTTAGTTGCCTCCTGGTGGCACTTGACAAGTACTTTGCAACTCTTACAGCTTCCTTCAAGATACGCACTAATTACCCACATTCAGAACATCTGTGGCACATCAGAATACAGTAGTAAGTGGTGGTACTTTTGATGAATGGGCACAATTTAATGGCAAGTATAATGCAGTTTTCTAATAAAGCAACTTTGTGTTTTAGCTGCACAGATGTAAATTTATGCTTTTTGCATTCCCCAAATGATCTTCACTCATCAAGTCTTCAAATGTTATGAAGGACTCTTCTCTAGTGTGAAGGGAATACCATCAGCTAGGACTTTATAAAACAAATGCCCTTCATGCTCTACACAGGGACGTAACTGAAACTACAGACAGTTAAAAAATGTTGAGGTTTAGTAAACCTGAAGCACTCGTGAGTCTCAATAAACATGTATGGCCTTGTGGAGATAGAACATTCAGAGACCTCTTGCAGTTTGAGGGACAGGAGAGAAGAGAAGCAAGAGCAGCCATTTGAGCACTGAGGCAACAGTGCCAACAGGTTTGTTGCTTTCTGACAGCAATTCTGCCTTTCAAGCACTCATTGCATGCAGGGAGCCTCTAGGCACATAGGAGCTGTTCAGTCTTAAACAGCACGTGTGGAACACGTGTGGAACTGCTGATCTCAGAAGATGAGGCAGTGAGCAGTGAGCAAAGCTCGGCGAGCAAAGCAGGTTGGTCTGGCTTGGGCTTTAATGTTTCATTATGTTGCTTCCTCTCAACGCAATGCACGCCTTTTATGCCAAGCAGCTAATTATAGTTGTCTTCCATGTGTCTGAACAAAAAGCTTTAAATCTAACACTTTTATCCCCAAAATGTAGTATTTTAATGAAGATTGTTTTGCTCCAGAATGTATGAAAATGAAGCATTAAACCCAGGGTGCTGATAATTCATTATATTTTCAAAGCACTTTACCAAACTTAGATTATTATTCTTTCTGCACATTTTTCAGGAGATTTAGATTCACCCAAGTGTATTTTCACATTCTGTAAAATAGGCAAGAAGGTTGAAGGAATTTTTCACTGAGTGCTTTTACTTTGGGATGCCTAATTTGGTATCTCTAAAGCATGTTTCTCTTATAAGTGACATGTTTATGCAGCAGCACTCAAGGAGCAGAAAGAGCCGGCTGCTCTGCAAGGGAAGGCAACCTGGGAGCCCAGCGAGCCAAGGCAGAGTCATCACAGCCAAGGGCACAGTCCCTCAGTACCTGAGTGAGGTCTGGTGACAGTGACCTGGTTTAGCCAAGCAGGTCAAGCCCGTAGCGACAAGGCAGGTTTGCGCCCAAGCCCAAGGAAGTCAACAACCCAATGGATCACTGGGGTAAGTGGGGCAGAGCTGTGACATATTTCAAGCAAGGGTCAAGGTGTTATGCTTAAATGCTGCTTCAACAAGGGCAGAAGCAGCCCTGAGAAGACCTTTCAGCCCTCGCAGTGTGCTCTTTCTAGCAGCTGTCCAGGCTGGCCCGGCTGCAGGTAGCCTGGCCTGAAGTGGAACAGGCGGGAAGGCCTTGTTGTGCTGTTCAGGCACCCTGACCTGAAGCAGATTTGGATACAATGTTAAAAACAGTGAAAATACTGAGCTAGATCAATAATTTTATTTCTGTTACAGATTAGCATTTCCTTTATATAGTTAATCTCTAAATTGATGCATCTGTGGTGTATTTTCTTCCCAAATTATTCTTACAGTACATCCAACCTAGCTCCTGGGTATGGCAGTCCCTTCTGCCCAAACTGTTGCATCCATGGCTCCAGGCTTACTGCTATGACTCTGCTTCTTTAAATATACACTTCCTGATATATTTTGAATATAAAACTCAATACTATGTGATTTATAATTAAAAATTCTAATTGCAAACCCAAGGCATATAAATTTAAAACAATAGTAAGCATGGTTGCTTAACTGCTACAAAGTAACAATTGTGGATTTCTTCAAATCAGGACAAGACTGCGTTTTGGAAGATATTACTTTATCAAGAACACAAATACTGAGTTCATTAAATTCCAACAGAAAATTTGGAGACAGGAGTTTTTCTGAGCACTCCTTTTTCTTTTTTTCTTCTTCTCTCCAGAACAAGCGTAAAGACCTGTCAGACCTGTCAAAACTTGTTTGTTTTAGATCATCTTTTAGAAAAGACATCCAGTGTCAATCTAAAGTTTCAAGAATTGCAGTNCTCTCCAGAACAAGCGGAAAGACCTGTCAGACCTGTCAAAACTTCTGTTTGTTTTAGATCATCTTTTAGAAAAGACATCCAGTGTCAATCTAAAGTTTCAAGAATTGCAGTGATTAATTATTGTCATTATTGAAACATCAAACTGTATAGTTTCACTGTCAGCCATGTAGTTTGTTACATGCTTCTCTTCCAGAGACACTTGTTCACTTACAGCTCCTTGACACCCCTTAGGTTTCTGTGTAGCTCAAAATAAACTAAGTTTTTCAAGTTCCACTCTTAAGTGTTTATTTCTGTAACTGATTTGTAATATTTCTTCAGTTTATCAAGCACACTTCTTAAATTGCTAATATCAGACCAGATAAATGAGGAATAGTGTATCAATCTAGCACTTTTATCCCAAAAATGTTGTATATAACTGTACTTTTTTCATGGGCAGATGCAATTAGCCCAACTTATAAGGGACCAGTATCATCAGCATTTTATTTAGTTCAAAATCTACTTGAGAAACCACATCTTCCTATTTTCTTTAGCTCTATTTGCTATTAATTTTATGTGCTTTTGCTTTCCTTAGAGTTACTAGAGTTACTATCTTTATGGACTTCCCCTCATTTCTGTCTATTTCTTTTTTAAATATCGAGAGTATCTGCTTTCACTTCCCTGCTTTTAAACCAAAGTTCCTTCTTTCTCAGTTGAGACTTAGTGACGTCTAATAGAGTAATCTTGAACAGTTATTCATTGTTTAAGTTTCTTGCAGCTAAATAAATGAACCATGTTATAAAATAATAACTATTTTATGAAATAGTCATTTTTTAAAGCTCAAAGCATATATTAGTGTTTTGAAGTGGTCTATACAAACAAAGCAAACCTCAGTCTGTAGCAACTGACTAGGTTACTACAACTAGAGACTTGCTAGAACTGAGGTAGGTTCTCCTACCAATGAGGTAGATATACTTAAAGGATTGATTATCTTAATATAGCATAGCAGTCCATAGCAAACACCAAGTACTGGCCCACCTCTTTCTTCTCCAGAACAGGGATCCATAAGCTCCCTTATTTTCAAATGGTCAGTGACTCATAAGCAGCTAATGCCATTTTTGAAAGCATGGCCCTCCCTCTGACCCTATTACGGATCATTCCTAACCAGTGATTTTAACATCATGTGACTCTTCCCAGTATGTTTAAGTAATTCCTACTACACAGGTTTTGTATTCAGGAGTAACTTCATTTGCCCTATTTCTTGCACTAGCTCCTTGCAGGACGGGAATAGTTGGCTTACTTTAACATACAGGTCACAAGATCTGTGTGTATTTCCTGGGTAGACATATGCGAAAGATATGTGAACCTCAGATAAAAAATAGTAAAATTGGGCATAATCCCTAAGGTATCTGAAGCTCTGAAGGAAAAACAGTCTGAGTAATCATATGAAACTCCTCTGTAGTGCACTGTCATTTAGAGACCTTGTTTGTCTATAATGTAACAGCTGGAGCTTCTCACATCAGCTGTGAACAACCCACAGACAACACTCAACACAAGGAGGCCAAACAAATAATACACATAGGACTGCATGAAACAACAGAGGTTGTATTTACGGTGATGCAAATATATTGCTATATAACTTTATTACATTTTTAGTATTACTAATGATACAATTCCCATTACTCTCCCATTTACTCTCTAGTGGCTGTTATTTTTTGTTAAAGCACTTGCCATTTTCACACAGGCATTTGTAGTTTTGAATGTCCATGTGTAATATCTAGTAACAATAAAATTTATTACATAAGCAGATATTTGGTTTGAAGATATTATGCTGGGAATTAAGCTACCTTAAGTTGCTAGAAACTTGATTTTTTTGTTCATTTTTTTTTTAGTGTTAGAGACCTATTTTCATTTCACCGTTGTGACACAGGATATACTGTAACCATTTGCAAAATAATGCTCTGATTATTGAATCATCATTCTATTCACAGATAATATATTCTGATCCTTTCATGGTTTAGCATTCGTGCCTTGTCCTAGAGCACAAAGATTTAATTTGTAAGTAAACAGGTGCAGACTTATCTGCAGGCTTCAGCTCCTACCTTAGCCCCAGTAGTAAACTTTGTCTCTCGCTGTAACCCTGGAGCAGACACAGGAAGGCAGAGTCAAATGGCAGCATGTTCTGGAACAGGGATTTTAGACTGTCCAGCTGAAACTGCAGGCCATGAGCCAGCCAGCATAGCAGCACTAGGGCTGCCAGTGCAGCGCACTAAGGTCTCTTGTAAGAGACACTCATGTGCATCTACTCTTATTCACTGCTTCTGAATTTTGCTTTCGGTGTGCACTCTATTTTTTTCAAGGGCTAGAAAAGGATGAATAAATACAATCATCTGAGGGAGTAATTTAGGTGTCTGGGATTTTTAACAGCTTGTTAAAAATAAAATAATTATCTTTTTAAATACAATATAAACTTGTCCCCCTCTCCCAAGCTTTCTGTTAACATAAACTGGAAATTCAAGATGCAGAAACTCTTCATTTAGTATATTTTATTAATTTTATATATATATAAATATTAATAACATAAAAACAAGTATATAAAACCCATTTGTGCTTACATAAAGATGAACTGTTAAGTGAAAATACCGTTTGTTAGCACAAAATTTCTTTTTTGTTCCTCAGTCTGGTAACCTGTAGCATTCACCCCTTTTTGTTTTATTCCTCAATGAAATGGAAACAAAAGTGTCATTTTTTTTCCCCAGCTCTCAGAGACTCCATTGAAAGAATTAGTCATGGACCTCAATTAAGTGAATACAATGAAACAATGATTCTTTCATCTCCAGGGGAGAATACACCTATCAAACATTTCTAAGTACCTTAGTTAAATTATTTAAAAAGATACTGTGGAAGTAGACTAATATAAGCCAGGTCTTAGATCATTTTAAAAAACTGCTTTCAGAATCCACTTATATTCATTATGCAATTTTAGGAGCTGTTGCATATTCATTGATCAGATCAGGCAGGGGTGCTGGGAGGATCCTCTTTCGGGGCTTTGCAGCTCCTTGTTTTGCTCTGCTCTGCAGAGTGCTCCTGCTCTGCAGCAGAGCAACTTGGATCACTGGTGGTTTCATTGCATCATTTATCTTCTCTGTGTGTTTTGAAAGCATGTAAAGGTTACAGAAATCAATGTAGACAGGTAATTGTTTAAAGAGATGGAGAGGTTGGAAGGATATTGTGGAGTTAAAACCATCCAGTGCTCTTGCATGAATGTAATTCCAAAAAGCATTTCTGAAAAGATGGCTTAGTGCATTTATACCTCATATATAAAGGACACTAAAATGGAAACTAATAAACAAAAATGTCTATTACTTAAAAATAAACCAGATATATCACTGGCTATTATGGAAGATAATTAGTAATTATTCTCTTATAATGAAATAAGACTGTTAGAGATAGTATAGATCAATACTTGCATAATTAACTTGGGCATGAAAGAAAGAAAAATATGACAAAACTCTACAACACTCCCAGTTTCTCTCTAGTTCAGCATTACATTTCTGAAACTACAAGAAAAATCATCTCAAATTGCAGCTGCACACTGGCTGGAGTATTTTGCAGATGTATTCTGGAGAGACCATATCCACATAGACTTATAGGCAGCATTAAAATGAAGGCCTTGAAAGAAAATCAAAGAGATCATGTAAAATTCTGCAGAGGAAAGGAAAAGTTCAGCAGTGTGCTTTATACTGTTATTACAAATACAGAAAGAAATGCTAAGAAGAAAGAAAAGTGTGGAGCAAGTAAGGGCAAGCCAGACCCCAAAATGGAATGAAGTGGAATAACTCTGCACTCTTTCATATTTGGTTATCAGAGCGAGAGCCCAGAAGCATGTAATAAGATTATTTTTTAACTTCAGTTCAACTGTGTTTATGAAGTACTTTGGAATACTCGAATAGTGCTTGAGTTTCACAGCTGATTGTATTTGGTCTTTTAACCATCTTGCTGTATCATTTTGTCCCTAAAGACAAATTTCTGCGTCTCTCTGAAACAGCAGACATTTTTATTACTTAATAGAAATAAAATTTACCCTGCTTCTTAAATAATTGCACAGAAGATCTCCAAGCAGTATGTGAGCTCCAGGAGTTAGGCCAAAGATCTATCAAATTACCCAAGGGAAATGTTGTATCTCCTCTCAAGCTTGAGCACTTGATTTAGGTCCTAACACTGCCTATTTTTGACCAAGTGTATGTACCTCGGCTTGGTGTAATTGAGATCATTGCTGATGAAGTCAATGTGCAGCAGTTTGTGTAGCGGGGAGTGACAACCTTCCTTACTTTTGCACTAGGATCCTCTTAGAAAGCACTACTGCTCTGTCCTTTATCCATAAATGTTCCATATGGTGCAGTTGCAGCAATAGTATGAAATACAGTAGCCTCTGGTTTGCTGTTGATTTTAGGGGTTAATGCACCATCTTCAGCTCCCTCCATCCTACCTGTTCAGTGCATACAAGTGAGACAGAGCAGACTCTCTTATATTGCATAATACTTGTTCTTGAACTTGCTGTAAGACTCAGTACAGAAAATCTCCCCCCTCATCATCAGAAATAGGAACTATTTCTGCTACTGTTAGCTTTATTTAACAGAAAAAGCATTTTTTGCCTTGTTAGAAGAACTTCTGCTGCAGTGTGGCACACAGTGCAATTCTGCAGTCCGGAATTAATTACCTAGCCATTACATTGATGCCTCAAGCAATATATTGCAGTACTGCAAAAGCAACACGAGAGGTCGGTGTTAATCTTAAAATTTTCAATCTGCTTGACAGCAGCTGTTGGAGATCTAAGAATTTAAGGATCTGAGCAATTTTTTGTTTGTTTGTTTGTTTAATCATACACAGTATGGGGTACCTCTGGGCTCCAGACATACTCTCAATGCACAAGATTGCTTTCTTAAGTTCTCATTAAGTCATTTTGAAAAAAATATTTTTTAAAAAAATCTTTTTAGGAAGTAGAATGGGATGGCAATCCCAGAATAGACAGCATAGACCTCTATAAATATAGACATAGAATAGGTATCTAGAGAATATAGAATAGACAAAAGCAATGCAACAGTCTAACAAGCAACATATCGCTCCTCTGCAATGTATTACTTCCTAATCTGTTCATAATTACCTTTCCAATTTCTTATTTAGTGAGGATGAATTATCCTTTTAATATTTTTTCATTTAGATCAGTATCTGGAGTTACTGTTTAATTCCTATGTGAAACCCTTGTTGAAGTAAGGAGAGTCTTTAAATAGAAAGTTTACATCTGTTCCGCTCCCAGTTTGATTTTAGATTTCACTAACTGCCAAATAAATCTCTTAAGTTCTTACTAGAGGTTTATTTTCTTTTGCTTTTCAATTGCATGGACATCAAGATTCTCTCAGTTGAATTTGTAAAAATATCGCTGCCTTGTTGCAAAGACAGGCAGATGAATAGGGATTAAAAACAAACAAACAAAAAAAAACCCTGTAAATTAGTGCAGTATTAGCTGAAGAGAAAACTCTTACACAATGAATAATTTCTCTGATTAAATTATTTTCAGTCAAAGGTGACATGAATGAAAGCTTCTTTTTACACTTTAATATCCTCAAAAGGTCATAGGAGGGCAGAATTAATGCTATTAGTATGTTTTGAATTACATATTAGCATAAACATATTTTTCTTTTTTTAATGAAGTTGAATTTTTACCTCTTTTTAAAAATTGCCCCTTTGTTAATATATTCTTGTTAATAAATTGTGCTTGTTTTACTTGAGCTCATTTGCGTTCATTTTTACTGCCTTTTCTCCTTGGAGTAGCGTTTAATAAATAAATAGATAATGTACATTTTGCAATAGTCTTGCATACAAAAACAGATATTAATGGCTTGGATTAATTTTGTGGTTTTAGAATCTGGTGCCATGGTTCCTTGAGGCGAATCCTAGTATAGCTAAATTATATTAAAGGAGGTTATTGAATTTCATTTTCGATTTCAGCATTCTTACAAATGTGTGAGTATAGTTCTTGCTCTTCTCTGAGCATCCTGGGTGAATGTGAATGTTGCAAATCGAAAATTGAATTTGAATGTGTGACTGTGGCAGGTACCTCAAAGCAGAAACAGCAACTTCACTTTCACACCTAATAAGTATTTGTGTGAAATGGTCGTCAAATATTCCCAGTGTGATATATCTTCAAGTTTTATTGAAATATTAATTCAAATAATAAATATGGATGTTTATGAAGAGTAAGACTCCATAAATAAGACTTAATAAATGATTAAAGGTAGTAGAGATTGATGCAGTTCTGGTTTTCTATATACAGCCCAAAACAGCATGCTCACTAAAATTCTGCACAAGATAAAATAAGATAAAATACTGCTAGAGAACTGGTCTTCACCCTGCCATGTCAACTTTCTTACTTTTTTATGTGTCAAAGAAGGAAAAGTCACAGGAAAGCAAGGAATATATGTTCTTCTTTTGGTGGAGTTATAGTTACTTTTTTTTCCCAGTAGTGTTCTAATATTTTTCTCCACTGGCTATTTTTTTTCTTCTGTTCAGCTGTAGTGAAATATTTTGACTGTGCCTTTTTAAGTCCACTTTATTCAACTCCCTTCCAACCACTCTTGGTACCTTCCTTTAAACACTTCTGTAAAGATACTGTTTTTCAAAGGTTTGTATTTTCTCAGCCTTTCATATATCATAATTGGACTTGCATGTCTACCTGTGTAGACTTTTTTTTTTGTTTGAGGACTTGTAGGAAGTTTTTTGGACACTAGATGACAGTGGAGGGTAGTAAGTGCAAAGAGGATTTTGAAATGGATCATTAGAAGCACATATTTAGTGAGGTTACTTGTTATAATCATTAATACACTACTAATGTTATTTCTGGAGTTTGATATTTTGCGTGTACTAGGGAATATTATCTTGTCAGTTTGGTTTAATTATTTCCTATTTTTAATATTTAAAAACTCGATGCGTTCATTTTCATTCTTTTGCTGAAAAAAGAAAGTTAGGTGGCATTTCAGTTCAAGGGTAGATGGGAATCTCAGAAGCTCCTAGGAAGAGCTAAAAACTACCCATGAAAATGTTATTCCAACAGAATATCTCTTCAGCTTGGAAAATAATGTTCAATTATAGATACATTTTCCATCACAAAGAATAAAATGGTACTGTTTTCAATTAAATTATTTACAGAAAATGTAGCTTTAAGTGCAAAGAAAAGTTTTCATTCCAAGTTTTCATAGACTTCCTTAGGCAGCTCTTGTGAAAGGATTTAAAACCTCAAACCTAATCGAAAGCTAGTGAGCTGTTGAATCCATGCCATGGACTTACTGAGGTATGGGATGGGAAGGGATCTTATCATTTTGTTTAGTTTAAACTCCTTCACTGAGAGAGGAACAAATATATCCAATCATTCTCAAACATGTTCATCTAACTCATTTTTAAGAAGAGCCCCATAAGCAAGAATATCTTAAAACATGCTGTTCCAGCCACTTACAGTTGTTTTCTTTTTTTCATAATATTCACACTAAATTTTACTGCTTGCTGATTCATCCCCTATCTTAACCTTCTCATATTGTCATAGCGAATGGCCACTCACAATCCCTTTTATTGACTGAGTTTGGAAAAATCTTTTGGGCCATTTCAAAGATATAGTATTAAGAGAAGTCTTCCCTTCCCTTCCCTTCCCTTCCNGAAGACATAGTATTAAGAGAAGTCTTCCCTTTCCCTTCCCTTTCCCTTCCCTTTCCCTTCCCTTTCCCTTCCCTCCACCAGTGAAATATGGTGGCATCTACTCTCACTGTGCTGATCCTTCATTGTGAGGTTAATTTCTAACTGTTGTTGCCATTAACCTGCCATTAGAATTGTGCAACTGGAAGAGGACAAAGGACGTTTCATACCTAGAGCAGAGATCAGTTTCCCTCGCTACTGGACATCTGGTTTCTTGCTGATAAAGACAGATTGAGGTTTTTATCATTTTCAGCCTTTTCAAGGCTGGCAATTTAGAGAAGATATGTGCAGCTTACAGTTCAAAATATTCAATATGAATGCATACAGTGAAAAGAAGCAGAATGTGTCAAAGCCATTTTTAATATATTTGATATTTCATAGTAATGATAAACTTGGCTTTCTTCTTCATCAAACTGTCAGGCCTTGTGGTCTTCATATGAGCTGAAACTCTCTAGCATTTATGTGTTACAGAAAAAAAGTGTTTCATTGATCAAAGAAATATTAAAAAAAAAAGAAAAAGAAAAAAGAAAGAAAGGAGATCTCACCTAGCTGCCCAGCTTCCTGTCTGCCCAGGCAGCTTCTCCTGTATTCATCTTCTCAAGCAGCAGGTTGTACTGAAGCGGATGAGTCTGTTTTGCCAGTATTTCTGACAGGCTGACATTTTACTGTAAACTAAATGTCAGTAACCCAGAATACTCTTAATAACCCACAAAACTCTTAATTCAAGACACTTGCAAATGTTTACAGGTGTTTTGACCTCCTTTGCCGCACATGGTCTTGTAGAGTTCACTATAGCACCTCACAGAAAATTATATGTAAGACCAAAAAGAGTATACCAGCAGAACCGATTTCTGTTTTTTTTTCCCTGGATATAAGCAACTAGCCTAATTACTAATTCTGTATGCTGTTCTGATGTAGAAATTGTCAAATTAAGAGCCAATATTTAAAAGAAATGCAACTGTGTTTAGCTTCATACTCACTTCTCAAAGAATGTCATGCAATGTAAAGCAATAAGGTTATTCTGTATCATTCTTAAGGACAGCACTCACTTTATATGAAACACTGTCTAGGGCCGATGACATGTAGCAGGATTATATTAGATTTCTGCAGTGAATATAAATTAAGAACATGGGAATGAAAGTGTGCCTTTATGTTAACATTCTGTATTATTTAATTAGTTTTAGCATACTGGGATAATATTCTGAGTACAAAAGAACAGTGTGAGTTTTTTTGATAGTGCAAAAAGTGGAAAACCTCATGAAATTTAACAAGGTCAAGTGCACGGTCCCGCACCTGGGGAGAAATAACCCCAGACACCAGTACAGGCTGGGGACCGACCTTCTGGAGAGCAGCTCTGCAGAGAAGGACCTGGGCGTTGTGGTGGACGACAGGTTGACCATGAGGCAGCAGTGTGCCCTCGTGGCCAAGAAGGCCAATGGGATCCTGGGGTGCATTAAGAGGAGCGTCTCCAGCAGGTCGAGGGAGGTGATCCTGCCCCTCTACTCAGCCCTCTACTCAGAGGCCACATCTGGAGCACTGTGTCCAGTTCTGGGCCCCCCAGTACAAGAGGGATGTAGAGCTGCTGGAGAGAGTCCAGCGCAGGGCCACGAGGATGATCAGGGGCCTGGAACATCTGCCCTATGAGGAGAGGCTGAGGGAGCTGGGCCTGTTCAGCCTGGAGAAGAGAAGGCTGAGAAGGGAGCTAATCAGTGTCCATAAGTACCTCAAGGGAGGCAGTGGATGGGGCTGGCCTCTTTTCAGTGGTGGCCACTGACAGAACTAGAAGAAACGGCTGGAATCTGAAGCATCAAAGGTTCCACAGAAACTTAAAGAACAATTTCTTGACAGTGAGGGTGACAGAGCCCTGGAACAGGCTGCCCAGAGAGGCTGTGGAGTCTCCTTCTCTGGAGATCTTCAAAGCCCGCTTGGATGCAGCCCTGTGCCACGTGCTGTAGGTGTCCCTGTGTGTGCAGGGGGGTTGGACTAGATGACCTCTAGAAGTCCCTTCCAAACTTAGGCATTCTATGAAAAAGACCATATGTGACTGTTCATTCCTACTGTAACACAACAGTGCTGGCGTCAATGTGTGAATGGCATCATTAATGACACATGCAAACATTTTCAATGGCAAACTCTGCTAAAAATGCCAATATATAGTTACAGCTAGGTGAAAAACTCAAAAGAGAGTTGGTTCTTTTCTTAGGAAATCACAGGCATATTTTTCTAGCCACACGCTATCTAGAAACCTTCTTAGCAGTACATAGACTTACAGTCCCAGGGAGTGTCAGAAGTCTGCTTTTATTCTAGTCAGAGGTAAGTTTTGATGTCAAGTCACAGAAGAATTTACACAAAGGATTTGCACCTATTTAAGTAAGAGAAGATTCATCCCTGAGGCACCATCAGCTAGACCTTAGTGTCTGCAAGTGTATGTGGTATGTGGGTAGCCTGAGGAAAATCATATCCAGAACACAGGCAGTAATACAAAATATATCTTCTTCCCACTGCTTTGGAAATAAAACTGCATGAGTTTTTGCTACTGCACAACTGGAGTAATCAAATATATATTTCTTTAAGCTTCCTGTCAATCCTCCTTTCCCAATAGCCTTCCCAGGGGACTGGCAGAAAACAGCTCTTTTCACTGTAAGACTCCAGTTTATATTAAAGGAGTCAGCCTGGAGAATGAACATGTTACTGGTGCATGTCGCAGAGAGGGATCTAAGCCTGCTCTTGTGGCAGCAAGAGTAACTGAGCCTGAAATATTATTGTTTAGAGGATATATAAAGCCACAGTCAATCACTAGCCAGATAGTGAATGAGTTCTTTCAGGGATTTTTGCTCAGGATTAACTGCCTTTTACCCAGGATGCCTATCAACATCAGTGCTGTATCACAGACTTAAAGAAAAAATAGAACTGTGCAACACTGATCCTTTAGAGCAGGAAGAACTGATGCTCGCCATGGGAAATGAGAATATGGTCAGGCAAGTTTGTGTCATTATTTGGTAACAACTGAAATGTGGTGTGGACATTCCTGACATAGCATTGTTGTAGGTGAAGTGGTAAGTTAGATACGGAATAAGAAACATTTATAAAATTTATAAACTAATTTTAAACTCATTTTTTTATCAGCCATAAATTTTAAAGCATTTTTGCTTTAAAGCTATTTTTGTCAGAAATCAAAATATTTTGATCTTGTTTTATCCATTTCCATTACTTTGGTTATTAAGTGCATATATTTTATTAGATATTTATGTGATACCATTATTACAATTGAGAAGAAATTCTCTATGCTGATACTGAACACTAGTCCGAAGCGATTGGTCTAAACTGTTTTGGTTTTTTTGTTTGTTTTTCATGCTAATCTACCCAATGTGACCTATAACCTGAACTTTGTTAACTTAAAGCAATAGCAGTGTAAATATTTAGATTAAGCAGAAAGAGCTTTCTGTTTTGTTTCTCCTGTCTTACCAATCTTTGCTGATGATGTTATCAAAGGTAGGTTTGCTTGAATGTGAGAATTAATAAGGGATCTGGAACAAGCAGTACTACTGCAAGCTTATGAAACACAACTGTAATTTCACAGGCACATTTCAAACTTCAAACACCCACACAAGATTTCAATTCTCAGGTGACATCTGCCAAGAATTTCCTTTTATATAAAGAGAGCACAAAGACTCATATTGAAATGGAATTATATAACGGGAACTATCTAGATGATACTGACTGTAGAGGTGTAAATGCTGGCTAAGGTGCATTGCCTATTAGGATCTGATATCCTTGCCAAAGCAAATACCTTTCAGAAGTCTGTCCATTGATTTTAATAGATACCAGATGAACATAGTACATTTCATGAGCTATACAGCATTTACCTTTTAGATATCAGGTTAGATTCTTTTTTTTCCTTAGTGACAACTAATACCAACTTTAACAAATAAAAGCATACCTTAAAATAAGTATTTTATATAGAAAGAGGAGAGATTTTGGATTGTGAACCTGTTGATGCATTTTGATGAATGCATTTTGATGCATTTGGAAGAACGAAAGAGACTGAAGTTAATGTACACCTGAAAATGTTGCTTTAGAAAGGGTCAGTTGAATACCTAAGTAAAATTACAGAAGAACACCGTGGGAAGTTTCAGAATCTATTCTAAGTTTTGCTACAAGGATGTCTAACACGGTGATGTGTGACGTATTTCTTTAGTTATATTACTTTGTTATAAACTATCATGATAAATCAGTATCTGGAAATATTCCTGACTTCCATGGATTCCAGATTCCATGAATCACTGTTAACAATGAGGGAATTCTGAGTCCTAACCAGCTTTACAGTCAGTCAAAAAAACCCAAATGACTAAAAACTACTTAAAACAGATATCCGTTTGATCTTAAAATAAAGCCAGTTGGTAGTATTAAGAGCATCCACGCTGTATGATTAATAACGATGACAATATATTTTTATTACAGCATAAATAACTGACTGGTATTCTTTTCAGACCATGACTCTTTCAATATTACTTGCCCAAAACCAGGTGTTCAACACTCCTACAACGTAATCTGGCAGAGTTATGTATACTGGACCTACATATTGTGACTGTCAAAAGCACACTCCAATTTGTAGGGGTATTTACAAGTATGTATATTGAAAGTGATGAAAAAAAACTGCAGAGGCCTTGAAAACTGATAATCTAGAAGAAGAGCATATACTCCCACACTACTAGTAGTTTTACCTGAGTCTGAAGATGACCTAACATTTATGCACAGATAACCTAGCACAATGGAGCTATCTACAGTCAATTCCCTGATCCAGTTCTCAAGACTGTTAGAGGAAAGATAATTGAAGAGATCCTAAATTTCCAGTATTTCCTTTTCCCACAGAGAATGTCATAACAGTTAAATGGATATATTTAGCATATCCGTGGAAGAAAATAATAATGCATTCAGTGCTATGAGAATGCTGAACTTATATCATTACTGAGGAGAATATTCTTGAACAGTAGGAAGTCTAAAATCATGTATTTTTTTCTGCCTATTTCCAATAAAATTTCTGACAGCAAGTGACCTCAGAAATTATAAAGTGTTGCCAGTCCTCATACTGGGGTATGAGTAGCAGCATCAAATTCTTCATGCAGTCTTCATTTTTCAACAAGGTGAAAATAGCATCTTATGAACATCTCTGTCCATAAGTGTTTGTATAATGCCCTACAGTAGTGCCTGTATCATAGTTTAAAAAAATACATAGAAAATGCATAAAACAACCTCAGCTCTGAGACAGAATGATTTTAAGTATATTTTATGGTTTACCAATAGAGAATGTTTGAATGGATGGTACATAGGTTTTAGGGAAGTATCAATAAATTGAAAAATGTCAGCCCTGCAACTGATATATTTATCTAATAAATTGACTCAGCCAAAAACTGTCACCCACCAGTGAATGGCAAAGATTAGTCTGATTGTGGAAGTTCCAACATTAGCTAAAGGCGGTGCTTAATTCATTTTCTGCAGTTCTAAGAAAGCATTTATTGCTTTCACTGACCTTATCAGAGTGATTGAATGTTGCCATTTATTACTTTTCTGGGAAAGAACAGTTAGGCAGTTCCCTCTGCCTAACTTAATCTCAGACTAATTTAGGTTACAGGGGACCTCTAAAGTCCAGTTCTTCTACCCCCAAATGCACTGTTGCAGGACAAGTCTCAAAGTTAGATCAGGTTGCTCAGGGCTTCATCCAGTTAACTTTTTGAAGTGTCCAAAGACTAAGATTCCACAGCCTCTCTGCTCTGCTCCACCACTTAGCTGCTCTCTTTTTTCTTTTTTTTTGTATTTTTCTTAAGGTCCGACCCTATTAGCTCTTGCCCTGGGTTCCCAAAGTAGGACCAAGGGTCTTCCATAACCTGCATTTAGGTAGCTGAAGGTAGCAGTTATACTTCTTCACCTTTATTCTTCTTTTAATTGGGCTAATGTAACCCACCTTCTGTAGCCTGTCATCATACATTATACTAGATGGTCCTAACTATATTAACGGCCCTTCTGCTGGATTTTCTCCACCACGTCCCTCAACCTCTAGGTACGTTGGGTACTCTAACCCAAGGTCATCGCTGCAGGGGCACAGGCAGCCTTACCTTGCCAAGATCAGGTGCATTTTCTGTTAGGCTTTTCCCTCATCAGATGGTGCCCAATATTTTCTGTAGCATGGAATTATATTGTCCCGGGTATAGGACATCCCCTTGAGGATGTTATGAGCTGATATAAAGAAAAGCCAGATTCACAGATTAGAGCCACATCCTGACCATCAGGTCTTAGCAAGCAAAGATATGTGCAAAAGTCGTAAATGAGTTACTGAAATACTTGAAAGTTACTGAAGTACTTGAAAGGATGAGGAAAGAGCACTGATTGTACAGATACATCATTGTACAGTTATGGTCAGAGTATTAACTGAATTTGTAGTACATTTGTAAATTCGTGACTAGAGGAACTGGCTTGTGAAATCCCTCCTGTAAAAGTGATATTAGGCAAGTAGGATCTCTTAAGCTCATAGCTCAGTCTTCCCAAACAGCTGCCTCCTCCATAGAAGCACCTAAATGTGACTGCGAGTTCAAAATGTGAAAAGCTGCCAGGTCATGGGAAATGGAAAAGCTGAACTGTAATCATGACAACTGGCTGTTTTGCTTTTCCTGTCTTCCAATACAAACTCCCTTCAGAAGAATGCTTTTTATTCTTCTGGATAGTCACTGGATAGTGCCATTAATAAAGGTCAATGTGGCTCAACTCAGTGGGAAAGCAACTTCTTAGTATAGACAGCTATGCTCACATTGGTTTAGAGACGTCAAAATAGAGAACAGGTCAGACAGTTGTCTAAAAAGATTGTCTTTCTCATGTTCTTTGGGAAAAAAGTAATGCTATAAAAGGGGAAAGGGTTTTTTTAAAATTTATTTCTTGTTATTTTCAACTCATGCATTACCATGGATAAGTGCATTTATTTAAATCAATTAATATTAAACAAACCTGGAAACTATAATTATAATTCTTCCCATTCCAACATTTAGGAAATGCTCAGGTAAAGCATTGTCAAAGCTTTTCTTTTTAGTAAAAAACATTTAGAACAAAGTCAAGCAGATGAGAGAATTTTTTGAAGAATAGGGGGAATATGCTGTCATAACAATTTGCTACAATATATTCCCCTGATTCTCTTAGAGCCATTTTTAGCCATTTCTAATTGGAAATAACAGTGGACATGTTAAAGTGTTTCTTTTCTACAACAGCTTTTTTTTCACTAATAAGAAATATATATCTCCAGAAAAATAAGCTATACTAATTAACATCAGTGAGCTATTAGTAGGTTTTTCAAGTGTCAGGCCAACACATGTAGTGAGAGTTTAATGCAGGCTTGAAAGGATCTTACAGCTGTGAGTTAACATAAGCAGAAAAGAAGCTGTCTTAGCACATTTATCCATCTTTTATGCATTGCCAACAGCTTGCTGACAATTTGAAATATGTAATCTTTGAGGCATTTTCAGTAATCATATCAAGCAACAACAACAAAAAAAAGAAACTGAAAATATGGGGAAACTAAAGTAAAAGAAAACTATGGTGTTCACAAAAAAAATGACATTTGAATTATGCATAAGGTTGGGATACATTTCTGGAAAACTAAAATGGGACAGTATCTACTCAGCTATAATCTTTACACAAAAAATACACTTCAAAGAGGAGCTATCATGAACCAACTTAGTATGCACTTCAGCAAATGTGTAGCCAAGAAACTTGAATGTTCGTTTCTTGAGTAACAACTATGTGTAGGAAACATAAGAAATAAAGGCAGGGAACAGGAACTCGAGAGGTTTTTTTTATGTATATGTAATTATTTTGAGTTTTGAATGGGCATTTGATTTCCAAATGCTTGGAGCAGGATCAGGAGAGGAGCATATTAGCTGAATGCTTCTGCTAGGGTGGTAAGTGATGAAGCAATGCGCAGCATGGACTTGTATACTTACATTTTAAATTTCAGAAATTGATGGTTTACAACTATAGCAGAGATTATTTCAGAAAGCTAAAACTGCCTTCCAAGAAGTGGGGGGAAAACATATTTGTTAATCTTTACATTTCTTTGATCAGCCATATCAGCTCCTGCTCCAACAACGATCATTTCTGTTGCACCATTACAATCCATACATAATACATTTTTTTCCCATTGACATTTTTTAAAATGAAATTCCATTCCTATATGCTAACAGAAGAAATTAGAAGAAACTTTACAGTAGAAAAGAAAACTTCTCTCCTTGTTAAAGATCACTATAGAGTAATATGTTAGATTTTTTTTAAGACTTTCAAAATTTATAAATAAAATATTCACACACACAGCCTCCTTCTTCCTCTTTAGCTTTCTAAAATGTCACTAAGGTGATTTTGTTTTTAAACTGCTTAACATAAAATTATAGAAGGAAGGATCATGTTGCATTAGATCCAAAAATCATTACACTTTTTTTTTTTTTTTTTTTTTTACCTTTTCCCTCTTAGCAGCTGGCAAAGAGCAAAGCAAAGACCCAGCTATCACTGGGGAGAAAACATATTCTTTGCTTTGGCATCCAGCAGTCCTGTCAAGCCAAATATGTTCCCAGAAAGGCTAACAGCTGTTATTACTTGCTTGAGGTGCCAAAACTGAAGTTTGGAAGTGATGTTAGAAAATGAAAAAATAATCAGCCTACATTAGTTTTCTTGATAGCTCTGTTAATGGAAACTGTGCGGTATCACATGGTAGACACCCACACTAAATATATTGTTTTGCAAACGTTCTCTCAGTTAACTTTTCTACTAAGCTTGGAGTTAAGACTTGGTTCCTCTCACAGAGAAGTATAGTGACAAGGGAAAGGACTAACAGTATCCCACACATTTGTTTTTCCTCATGCCTAAAGCCTATAAAATATTCAGGCCCCTGTGAACTACAGACCCTTGTACAAGATGTATAGTAGTTCCTAGGTACCACGAGGGAAGTGTGCATCTCACAGGGAGCACCTCAAATTGCTTGAGATGACCGCCTCAAAGAGTCATGCTCTGGCTGGCAAGTACCACTTGTTTGTTAGCTTATCTCAGGGCTAAAAGCATATCGTATCTGTATTATGTCTCGTAGGACAAAATCTTTCCTTCTCTTTTTCGTTATACATGAAAAGGAAACTTCTTTAGTCCTCTATCATTATATTGCGGAGGACAGTCAAGGAAACTCATCCATGACCATTGAAAAGTTGATGATTAGATCTGTGATGATCACTAGTTCAAAGTAATTCTGATTCAGAAGCTGTTTCTTAAAAATTAACAATTATAGCCTACCCCTGTTATGGACAGTAAATGCTGCTTTTTAATATCGTTAATTAAAGAGAAGCAAAAATTCAAAATTTTCTAACTTGGCTTGGGAATTTTCTTTACCACATTAATTCTTTCTTTTTTTTTTTTTAAATTCAAAACCTTGCTAAAGAGATCTCTTCTGGAGTCTGACAAATGTTTTCTGGCATTATAAAGCAAACATGTAAAAAGGCAGTGTTCAGTGTATAGAGCTGGTATGTCTAAAGATGCTAGCCCTTGCAGAACTGAGCTGCCGGACAACTGCTCCTTGATACTGTTGACAAAAAGAAAATAATAATAATTAAAATAAAATTATTGGCAGCTCAAGGACTCAGGTTGAAGAGACCTACGCTTTTGATCTTGAAGACTGTACACACTGTACAGCTCCACCTGTATAGCATAGTTTGTTGTCATTAGCTCTGCAGCATACAGATCAGCTGCACGTTCAGGAAAGACCTGTTGTCTTATGATATCAGCTCCATCTGTTTAACGAGTTCTTCTTTCATCATAATTATTATTTTCAGTCTGTGGCAACTAGCAGCCTCTATCACCGATCAAGTCTGCAGTGAGCACGCACACCCACAGAAGAAATAAATAGGCAGCTTCTGGCCCTCCACGCTTAGCAGCACGAGCAGAAAGGAAGAGACAAGTGACAGTGTGCAAGGAAACAGTGAGACACCGCTGACAGTCCCTGGCAGAATAAATCTCCTGACTATTTGCTCTCACTCACACCGCATTTCTCACTTCGGTCCTATGATACTGCCTTGGGGAAGCAGTGCCTCCTATCCTGCAAACTTAGAAACACTGTTTTTCTCCCCATAATGTGTACCCGTATGCCTGCTGGTCAACACAACAAGCAGTGGTTTTAGCAAATCCTTCTTGAGTGATATAGATATCCTAGGCAGCACAGAAGAGAATATTGAGGTAATAAATTAATTTTGTGTGTCTATGAGAAGCTGCCTCGAAGACAGAGAGGCAACTTGAGAGAAGCACAAATATTGCTGGTGGCCTGTTCTCACTGCACCTTTAACATCAAGCTTGTACAACATGTCTCTGTTTATCGGCAAGGTAGGTTATACATGAAAGACGCGTTCATTGAGGGTCTGCTTGCTTTTTGTTTCAGGACAATGATTAATATACCCGGGGGCACATTCAAGTGGTAAGAAGGGACTACAGAACCATTATACAAGAATGCACAAGCCAATTCCCATTGACCCCAAATGCACTGGAAGAACACGGGAAGCGGGTGTTCAGTGTACGCTCTAACTCCTCCTATACGTAAATACTCTATATAAATGCCAAAGAACATGCAGTTTTATAAATATTGGTCTGTTTCTACAAGTAAAAGTTATAGGATAATACAATTGCTAAATTGTTAAAAGCGTGTTTCTTGGGGGATCCTAATGGTATGGTTTTGCAATATGGGTAAGAAGTTGCGAAAACAAAAGTAAAAATGCATTAAGGAATTTCAAGATGCAGCATCACTAGCCATAGCATAACTGGTACTACTGAATAATACGGTTATCAAGGATCAGAGCTACCTAAAGTCAATACTTAATTATCTAGTAAATATAATTCCACCCCACAGGAATGATTAATCACACTGAAGACATTATGGAAAATGCACAAAGCAATCACTTTTACATTGAACAAAGACAGTAGTGAGTATAAAGTGTGATTAATGGCATGAACTGCTCTCCCCAGTAAACTGTTCAGGTATTTGCTTGTTATTCTTTTGATTTCATCTAGCAAATTTGTTCCCAATGTTAACTGAATTCATTTTAATGAAAGTTTGGAATACAAGATTTCATTTTACCTTAGAAAATGGTTGCCTTCTTTTTTTCTTTCTTTTTTTTTTCTGAGCATCCTTTATTTATCCTCCATTGTTATTTCTTTAAAAGAAAGGAAAAAATATAAGTGGAAGAAAAAAAGGTTTTAAGGACAAATACTTTAATCTTTTTTATTTTTTTTTTTTCAGATCTGACTACCTTTAACTACAGAATATGTATAATCATAAGCATTCCAAAGAGTACTTTTGGAGAAGACCTGAAACCCTCTAAACGACTGCAGCAATTTTTATCTATCCTCATTTTATGTCTTTAAGTATATTTGAAGTGAAGAATATGGATCCTCCTACTCTGTGCATTTCGTCAAGATACACATTACCAAATCTATGTAAGTGGCTGACAATGTTTCTCAGGCCTTCTCACACTTATTCAGGTTACACTTGTGCTATCGGATCAAGGTTTAACCTTGCAGCCACCGTTAATTGTCCTTCTTCAGTCTGGGCTTCTGCTGGGATACAAACATTCCATTAAAAATAAGTGATTGAATTTGAAAGATGGAAAAGTCAATGAGATGTTAAAAAATTCAAATGTTTTACTAAAGCTTATCTAAAATAAACAAACAAAAAAACTCACCCCACATTCTTCCTTCGTGTTTATCCAGGTTCATTTGCTAGCTAAATATGCCACCCACGATATCGACCAGTGCATAGTTGTCAGACTGCCTTGGCAAACATGTCTCAGAATTTAGCATTCTCTGTGGTACAATTCGGTACAATCCTTGTTTTGCTTCTTCTTTACTTTTAAAAGCTTATATTGTATCCAAACAGTCAAGAATGTGATTTAAACGTCTCAAAATATTGAAATGCAACATTTGCTTTATATCATGTGTTTTCTCATTTGACATAAGCAGTGAGCTGTGATTTAAACAGGTCCAAAGTCAAACAACACTGCTTGGTTGATTTAAGCACCAGACTGTTAGAGCCTGTTCGTAAGATGATAAATCATGGGCAGATCTCCAATGAAAATCCAATACCAGTTTACCCTCAGGCTTTATATTAGCAGAAATGAAGGCATTGCAAAATTTACCTAAATAAAAAAATTCTAAAATTTGTTCATCATTTGTTCATCAGTTATAGATATTGAGCGGGGGGAGGGGGCGGAATCGTTTCCAGTAGTGTATGCCTGCTGAGGTGATCTCAAACAGCAAATTAAATGCTTTTTAACTTTGTATGATGGCATCTATATCGTTTAACTCATTTATCATACTGTCTATCAACTGTCTACCCTGCAATCTGTGAGTAGAAAGGAGTCTTAAACATTTTTTTCTGTCAAAGAAAGAAAGGTTTCAAAGTTAGGTATGTATTGACTCCTGACTTTGGCTTTTTTCTGAAATTAGTATATGTTAGATTCAGTTTGGAAGGAAATATTTGCTGCACTATACATGCTCCTTCATCCTCCAACAGAAACGAGTTTTTATAGCCATGTCTACAGTGCTACAGATTTGACCACAGCTTATAGGCAACTTCTCCCCTCCAACTATAGGAAATTAAACCACAAGTGAAATACAGTGTCTGATTATTTTAAATGTAGTTCATTATGTAGAAAGCAAACCAGAGATTTTGAGTGCATTTCTCTTGTAGTTAGTTTATTTAATTTTCCCAGTGACAGCACTGGCTCCTAGCCAGCTGGCAATCAATAAAAGCCACATAATGCTGAACTTCTATATTTTACTCCCAGTTTATGATGTATTAGTGTACACAGAGACCGAATTGATTTTCAATTTATGGAACAGGCATTCAAGCATTGATATTTTTTTTTTATCCTCCACACCAGTTTGCTAACTACCAAGATTTGCAGATTTATAGCACCAGTGTTCAGAATCAAGTAAGGCTTTGATGTTGTGCTATTCAGTGGTTATTCAATGTGAAGTGATAGTAGGAGCTTGGGACTACAATAAGGTTTTAATTGTTGATTAAAAGCAGATTTAAAAAATACAAAAGGAAAGAATAATCAATAGCTAAACTTACTACAGTGTCCTGGGGAAGATAAGACATTGCAGCACAAGCATGCTTATATGCCAATTTACACTTCTACTGACACCACAAATGCTTGCACTCTGCAAAGCCCCAGGCAAAAACTCTGAAAATCTCTTTAGTTGTAGAACAGCTTGGAAGCAAACTTAGATGTATAATAATAGTTTTTAAACATAAAATACATAAAGTAATAATAAAAACTGCCTCTTACTAGTACATTTGTGACAATCTCTCCATTCTTTTGTCAAGAGAAGTTTAAACAATTAGATGATAAGGAGAATTTCTCTCCTTATCATCCATCATCAGTGGTGGATTTGGTGGTATGTTTAAACCACCAGATAATGTTAAGAGATTACTGTAAGGACAAAACCTCAGGGTTACAAATCAAAGGAAAGGAAAGACCATATTATTTTGTATTTGCTATGCTGAACTACTTTTTTTGTTCAGGAGAACTCTTCTAGGTAAAGCAGAATATCAGAGTTAAGTTTTGCCTGGTGTAATGACAGGGAAAAACATATACCAGCTGAACAGCAACACGCTTTTATTCAAAGGAAAAAGAACAGTATACTTCAGTGAACTTGAGTCTATTCCTTTAATTGTATCATGACCATTCTGTTTTGCCTTCTTTCCTACCTTGGTTCCTTCTTAAGAGAGAGAAAAAAAGTTTTTCTATGCTATTTTACACAAAAGTTACTGCATCTTCCAATAATTCCTGACATATATCTATTTTTCCCACAGGTATGTTGATCTGTTCCCATAGAATGGTGTCTGGTCCCCTTTCTTTAAGCATTAAAATTCTTGCCTACCCAATTAGATAAACTAATGCTTCTATTAAATTTATTCATGATATTTCTTTCAGTAACTGATGATACTCAGATGATATAGAGTAAATCTATAGAGATCTTGAGCTATTTGCATTTAGGTGCTGCAGGTATTGGAATATGCCATTACCTAAATGATAATACAAGTACTGAAAATGCAAAAATTCCTATTGAGTTCAGAAATTCTTTATGATACCACCTGTGTATAATCTGAGAGTTACAGTCAGAATTAGCATTCAAGTCATCAGTACCTCAAATGCATGATATTGCTCCTATATTAAATAACTCTCTGAGAAATGAAATATTTTGATTGAATATTCTTCATAGACTTACTATTGCATATAATGCTCCTTTTAGTCATAAATAATGGGCCCAGGGGGATAGCATTTGAGGGATTTTGTTTCACTTCACACAGCACTGCGAACATGAATGTAGATAATGTGTTTTTGGGGTAAATGAATATGAACTGCTTGAGATAGTAATGCAATAAGTGATGAACAATGTTGTACAAAGTAAAATTCTACATATCTAGTTTATCTTGCAGTGCTTATTTTCTACAAATAGCAAACATGAAGATTGATCCATCAAAGTAGATAAAGCTTTTCTATTCTATGAAAGATAGCAATGCCTTCTAATTCTCCTTTTTTGATAGAGAATCAGATCAGAAATGAATATATTTATGCACATATTCTTCTCAAATTTTCAGTAAAGTGTATGCTCTTTCCATTGTTGACACAGTTGCCTTTTATATAATTCACAACTAAATTACAACTCATTACCAGTCAGTTAGAAATACAAATCATGCAATTAGATTGATCACAAAAGTTCAACATTGTATGAAGTAAAAACCTAGGGAGAAAATATTCATGTAGTAAGAAAGGGGGAGATTGAACCTCACAATCAAATATTCCTTCAAGAGCAATGGGAACTGTGATGAAAGCACAGTAAAAGCCAAGACATAAAGAATAATATTTGTAAAATGAACAGTATGTTTTTCAAGTACAAGTGATTGAGCCTGTTTATAGCTCATCAATAATGATTGTGCTGTTGTAGCTACAACATCAGTTGTAGCAACACAGTCTAATGTCAGCAGCTCTGGAATGAGGGATCCTGAGGGCTGAAATTTAGGTGATTTCATTTTATGCGGGTTTTTTTAGCAGTATTCTTCACTATTATAACTTGAATGATTATTAGAAAAGCATTAAGTAACATGAAAATACATACTGTTTTTTTCAGTGTCTCCTAAGAGCTGAATATGTGTAAGGATCTTGTTTAGGCAGGGATTTTTTTGTTTGTTTTTAATGTGTCTATATTTAGTACAAATACAAAAAAAAAAGAAAAAAAGTTGAAGAAATCTGAACCTTGGAGAAGAAAATGAAAAAAAAAAAAAAGTGATTTAGCTTTTCATTGTAGACTTGAGTTTGCTCAGAAATGGCATTTAACACAACTTTAGTAGCTACTTTATTAAGAGTTGGCCTGATGTGTGTTTGAATGAAGAAGGGAAGAAACCTTCCCCAGATATGTCAAGAGCTTTTCTGATCAGAAAAGAAATAATTCATAATATTCTTGCCAGTTGACAAGGAAGAGACAGTTGTTATGAGCACCTGCTGGAGCTGGTCATCTCTAAAGCTGGATCTCTACTGAGACTTATACAGGGGCAGTGGACCCAGTGTAGTGAGTATTTTAGAAACATGTCATATAACATATATGAAAGCAATAACATTAGCACAAAGTAAGAAGAATTGACAAGGACATGGATCAGCTTGCTCTTCTTTCTGAATTAGAAATGCAGGGAGAGGCAAGGATCAGGACACAAACTTCACTTTTAGTGAGGTTTGACTGAGAGCAGTAAAATGAGTACAGTAGAGGCAGGCTCCTTTTTATAACGCTGAATTTTCTGACATGTGCATTCTGATATGGGTCCAGATGTAAGAAGTACAAGTACAAGTAGTAAGAAGATTCAAGTTCATGTTCAACTGTGAGAAATTAACTTTTTATTTCAATTTCTCTCTCTTTACGATGAAAAAACAATTACTCTAACAAATATTATTTTTGCAATATCTTTTTTAAAAATAAGATCTCTATTATAACATAGAGTTAACAAAGTCTTTGTTCAGGTGTTTTGCTTTAAGCATAATACTACTGTTTCCTAGGGGAAAGATCAGACAATCGGAGAACAATTTAGAGATATCAGGAGATCTCTAGTCCAACCTTCTTCTCAAAGAAACCTTGGCCATGAGATCAGACCGGGTGTTGGGGGCCTCTTCCAGCTGGGTCTTGAAAACCTCCAGGGAAGTGGAACTTCTAGAAAGGATCCAGCTTTGAGCAAGAAAGATGATTAAGGGACTGGAGAATCTATCTTATGAGGAAAGACTAAGCAAGCGAGCTGGGTCTGTTCAGCCTGGAAAAGAGAAGATTGAGAGGAGATCTGATTAACATGTACAAATATCTGAGGGGAGAATGTAGGGAGGAAGCAGCCGAGATCTTCTTGGTGGTGGCCAGTGACAGGACAAGGGGTAATGGGTACAAATTGAAACATAGGAAGTTCCACCTCCATGTGAGGAAGAACTTCTTTCCTGTGAGGGTGACAGAGCCCTGGAGATCTTCCAAACCTGCCTGGATTCCACCCTGTGCCACGTACTCTGGGTGTCCCTCCTGGAGCAGGGGGTTTGGACTAGATGATCTCTAGAGGTCCCTTGCAACTTCATCTATTCTGAGATTCTATGAAAATGTGTAACTTCTCTGGGTACCTGTGTCCATGCCTCCTGCCTCTCTGTCCTCATAGGGAAAAGTGTTCTAATATATTCAGTAAAAAATTCTGTAGTCTCAGCTTGAGGCCATGGTCTCTGATTCTCCCACCATGCAGCATCATGAAGAGCCTGCATCCATCTTATTGATACACACAAAATTATGCAGGAGTGTCAAAAACGTTTTTTTTTTTTTTTTTTGCGGTGGGGCCTGGATGGGCAGGGTGGTCCAGCAGTCTGATTAGTGTAAAAGTATGCCCAGGGAAATGGTTAATGCA
Source organism: Crypturellus undulatus (assembly GCA_013389825.1). NCBI lineage: Eukaryota > Metazoa > Chordata > Aves > Tinamiformes > Tinamidae > Crypturellus > Crypturellus undulatus. Next base: position 263,400 of record VWPW01025299.1, read on the forward strand.
AACACATTTCCATCTGGCTCTGATGGGCTTAATTTCAAAGATGACTCAGAATGTAGAGCAAAAAGTAATTGTAACATTCCCAGAAAATCAAGCTAGACCTGTGTAATATAAAATATTTAGTGCTATTTGCTGAATGACCTAGGACCTCAGAGAAAGCTCACTTAAGTCAATTATATTTTCAATAGGGGATGCTATGGTATCTTTTCTGTTTCCTCTTCAATGAGCTGTGATATTGGAAAGTATAATAGGTCTCAAACAAAAACTGCTACTGACAAATGATGAACATTAAAATGAGATATTTTAGTGAGGTAACCTATTTCTATATATTACCATAAAATAAACATAAAATGTTGCACAATGTACTGCAATTCCACTATATTGAGAATTAAACTATACTTCTCAGTTAGAGGAACAACAAAAGGCAAAAACGCAAGATAACTTTAAGATTATTTGTGCTTTATTTGTGCTCAGTCCATAATTCTTCAAAGATCTGCGTGCTTTTCCAAATATTCCAGTTGTACTGTACTTCATTGCATAGATCATGAAATAGCAAAAAAAAATTTAGTGTTGCTATATTATTTGAAGCTTGTCAGACCTCTGATGAAATCATATGGTTGAAGCAGTCTCTGTTTGTAGGATCAGGTGACCAAATGTCCAGAGATGTGGGTAACCAAAGGCGCTCTGTGTGCATCAAGCAGGAATCCCCAGTGGGACTAACAAGGGACTACAAACTTTCACTAAAACGTTTCTACTCATTTAGCTCAGCTGGAATAACTTTGTGAAATAAAACCCATTAACATCACTCACAGGTATACATATGTTGCAAACAAGGATAGCATATAGCTTAATTAAGTGTGGATAGGGAGGTAAATAATATGTACTAAAGCATATTTAGGTTGTTGTAGGCTATGCTGCACTGTATTTTTCTATCACTGAAAACTGTGGATGTGAGAATGACCACAATCAGTTCTGTTTTCTGAGAAGGCAGCAGATTAGCATTTTCATAATCATTTATATGGATTGTTGGGTTGAACCTTTAATTCTCCCTTTTAAATATATTTTATATTTCTAAACAATCATTTATGGTACATTTTCCTGCATGTCTTTGAGACAATTAATAATCACATGTCAAATAGTTAGTAGCCAACTGCTGATATACTGCTGTCTGGAAATGTATTTATCATCTGGTCAGTAGAAAATGATGTGATTGACCTTGAGTTTAGAAAAATGACACATAGGGTAAATATAAAAAGAAAATCTAGACCCTGCACAATTTGTGGAACATTTTATAACCATTTCTGACTTCAACTATACCTATCAAAAATGCAGTCTACTTTCTGTTTAGGAAAAAAAAATCCTCCCATGCAAGTCGTGCTTCTCTGGCAACAACCCATTGTGAATTAAATGAACACTATTCAAATGAATGTCACATTTATTCATCACATTTAGCCTTTCAAGAAAGAGTCTATCTGAAGACTTTAATGAGAAATAGTAAAATATTAATTTCATATGCTGGATGCATTCCAGTTTCCCTGAAAAAATGAAGGCTTTCGTTGTGTAATATAAAATTCCTATATAATATTCTTCATGTACAATGTACTCGCTTGCTTTTATTTCCACTCATACTGTCATAACGTAGCCCAACTAGTTTACAGGAACCATTTAGATAATTGGTATTGGTACCTGTACAGTACCAAATATGCTGGGATCTCTACAAATGTTGCTTTTAAGTAAGTTTTACAGAAACGTTAAGATAATATCTCTGTTACAAAAAGAAAACTTCTATTGACTTTGCCTATATAGACAGGGGTTTTTGATAGGGAGGTGCATTGAAAATCTCTGAATTTAGCTTTATTTTTTCCTGTAGTATGTTTCATACATTAATTATTTTTTTTCCTACAAGAACAAATTCATATCACATTACTGTATAAAAAACATTACTGATAAAAAAAATGCAAGAGATACCATTAATACTTCCATATATTTCCTTCTACAGGAATTTATCCTTCTTGACAGAAAGTGCTACTTGCAAATAGATCTACTTTCCTTCACAATGCAGTGTTTAAAAGGCAGACAGCTGCGTTACAGTCTTTGCTTATATTTGCAATGATTCATCCTTACAGAGTCTTTACAGAGGGAAGTCGTATGACAGGCAAGTTGTAGGCTCTGTCATGAATGAGCACACACAGTTGGTTAAAGAGGAGGAAAATGTAAATGCATAACTGTGCCTTTGGCAAAAAAAAAAAAGTTACTGATTTTTTTTCAGAATGAGCAGCTAGTAAGCTTTTCAAAGGATCAAACCTGAATTTACCGACAGGAAAGACATTAGGTTTTGTATAAGCAGCATTTTTAACAGTGTTGTTAACTGAGATAAGCAATAAAAACTATCGTTTCAGTTTCTGCAATATGTTGGCAATACTACTGGCAAAGCTACTGGGTTAAAATAAAGTGTTCCTGAAAAAGATATTAAAAAACATTTCAATCTGTTTCTGCAGTTCAATGGATAAAAAAATCTTTCTTATATGGATTTGCCAATTTAGTTTGCATTCTGACTTGGAGAAGTATAAATTTTGAGGGAAAAAATGTTAATTAACTTATGAGAGATTTTGATTTTTTTCCCACATGCACTTTTTCCCCACAATGGATGGGGGATTTACTAAGTTCAAGAATTTTACCCTTATTAGGAGACCAAGGAGGGAGGGTGAGAAGAAGAGAGAAAGCTAGTCTGCTTTTACCCATCTTGTAAAATACTATGAAACTCATCAAGTGCAGTGATAGCTCCCCAAGCATGATGAGGCTTTGCACAGAGGAACAGGGAACAAGATATCCTTTGAGTGGCCCTACCTTGCCATGAATCCTTGCAACCCAACAGAAAAATAGTACTAGCTTTGGAGGGTCACCAAAGGTATTGCAATATCTCTGTACTTCTGTGAAAATGCTTCAATAACTCCCTTAGTTTATTACATATAATAACATAATCAACATAAACCATTAACGATGGAGCTGGCAACGCCTAAAAAAGATAAGACTTTCATATACTTATTGCTCTTCTTCTTCACTAAGATGACCGTATTAGGAAAGATAGCTGTTAATTTAACAGAAAACCTGAAGACATGACATAGTGTGTATCCCTCACCAATAGAGAAGTTAATACCATCAATTAAGTATTTTTGAGACCTGAGAGATGCTATATCACTCCTTATAATTTAGAAATGAGAGTTGCTATATGAGAATGTGATAAATGCCTCTTAAATTACTCCTCCTTAATGCTTACTAAAGTTTTTTTTTAAAAAGTCAGTTCTGACTTAAGAGAAGTCTGAAGTTTTGGGTGCTTGTTTAAGCCAGTCCCTTTAAGCTATACCCATCACTGCCTGACACATCTTTAAAAGTTTATTTTCTTATGATGGATAGTGCTGAAAATAATATTAAATGCATATACACCTATTTTTTCACCTAATGTAAACATGCAGGTCTCAAATCATCTCTTTAAGTTGCTATTAACTGTGACACAAGCACAGAAATTTCTTGGATTCCCTAAGGAATCCAACCTAAGTAAAAAAGTGGAAATCAAAAGTTACAACAGATGCTTAAAAAAAAAGGGGAGAGAGAGAGAAATCTTTGGTTGTTGTTTTCTGTGGGACACTCTTCCACCCACAGATTTCTTTTCCAGCCTCCAGACAGCACTCCTCTCCTGAATGTGAAAAGCACTCCTGCAAACACTAGAGACCTAATTATCTTCAAAAACTTTACACAGTACTTTATGAAACACATCTTCTAGGGTTCATCAAGTCCAGAAAATAAAGATTTTCACTTTGTTTCTGGAAATTTTGTTTTGATCATTCCAGCCTAGACATTTGAGACACTTCCAAATGTACAATGCAGATTAAAAAAAAAAGTAAATATTTGATCTTGTGCCAAGGCGGAAAGAACTCTGTTTGGATTTAAAAGTATTAGCATATGAAATCCAATATGTAAATGCCATGAGTTGTACTACACAATTTATAAAAAAGCAGTACCAGACTTAAGTTTATGAAGCAACAGTTCCTCAGATTGTATTAATATCTACATCCACTAAACATCTATTTGTATAAACATACATCACTACAGAATTTTTTACTAAAAAATATGCAGGGACATTAAATTAAAATACTAATTTCTGAGTTCAAAGAACAATCTAGAAGAGAGGTATTAGACCTCTTCTCTCATTCTAGTGTTAAGAAACAGTTCATCCCACCTTGCATGAGGCCAATACTGTTAGGTTTAAGCACAGTTCGTTTTTCATACATCTGCAGTTAATGTACTAAATTATGTACCAAATAATCCAGTGGTACTTGGGATAAGACAGAGGTCCTTGAAGCAGACTAGTTTTTATTCCAAGATATCAAAGTTGATATTACCTTCGTGTTCCTGGGAAGATGTCCGATGTGTGCCCTAAAATTATCCTGGAAACTCAGACTAGCTTTAGCGAAACAAGTGGCTTTGTAAATTATCACATCAAATAATATATCATATATTGCTTTTATTTACAACATATTCATGAATAAATATTCATTGTTTGTCAGTGAACAGTTGCTAGTAAATTTGTTCTTGTCACAAACAGGGCATACACATTTAAATGTTTTCACATTATTAAAAGAATCTTATAGAAAATAAACAACGCTGATGGGTTTTGCATCCCTTACATCTCAAAAGTAACAAAAAAGAGATTAAAAAAAAAAAAAAACACAAGAAATGGAAACATTTTGAAATAGTTAAAAAAAAAAGAGCATTTTTGGTTTTAGCCATTCACATTAGATTGGTAATCCCTTCTCAGCCACACAATTACTTCCAGTGACATCCCCGTTTTTCCTCTTTCCTTCACAGCTCCTTATGCTCTCCCTTATCGTCTGGTGGACTTGGTGCTGAGCCAACACCTGAGTCACAGCCCTCCCGCTCATCGCCTTTGCCTAGAGCTGTGTATGTACAAGCTCTGCATAATATCCGACTGCAAAGCTACTTCACTAAAAATGGACAGAGGCAGCCGCTTCAGTGGATCTCAATGCTGGAGCCGAAGAAATGTATTTTCTTTTTACAAGTGCAGGCAGTATTTAACAGGCTGTGGCTGCAGCTGCAATGTCCCCAGTAGATTAGCAATTATGGTTAATTTCTTTCTAGTTTTCATAGGTTTAATGCTTCCTGGTGAGGTTTTTGATGTTTTGTTTACGTGTTTTTCCCTCTCTCAGGAAAGCCTGCTGTTTTGTTCTGGTGTTTCCACAAGAACCAACAACACATGATGCATAGTCCAATTAATTTCATTTTTACTAATGATAGCCTTCAATATTAGCCAGTATCCAGACCTTTTATTTTATACAAACATGCTGTGTTCTGAAATATGAAAAACCCAGTAAAATAGACAATAGTATTTCCATAAATGTTTATCATAATTAGGATTTCAAATAAAGCATATGCCACTTTTAATGGCACAAATTTGACAAATGAGGGCTCATACTTCATTAAAATAGTAACATAAACAAAAGCAGAAGTTTTTTCATGTTCAGAATGCAAGTATCTGAGAAGAAGATAGGCTGAGATTTCAACCTGAGTTTAAGCTCCAGATTTTTGGCAGTTTTTAGATAATACTTACTCTTGCTTTATTTTTTTCCACATCAAAAAATCATTTGCATTTTCATTCAATTTTGGAACAAGAGAAAGCTTTTTTTAAAAAAATTCTTTTCCAAATTGTAAAGTTTTTCAAAATCTAGTAAGAGAGTTGGTTACATCAAATATATTTAAACAAGACAAAGCATTTGTTTTGTGTAATACCAAGTATATCAAAAATTAATGCTTTTCCATCCCTCCTTTCCCTCTCTTGTGTCATTTAATTTTTGTTTTACCTTCTCTTCAGTCTGAGCCAAAAATATTTGCCTACCTTCTTTTTGAATGTTATTCATTAATTTCCATTCTGTTCTATATAGCAAAGTGCAAAAAAAAAAAGATATATTCAATTTAAATTACATACTCTTCTATTTCAAATAAAGAATATCTGATAAGAGGAATAACTTCTGTACATATTTCTTTTCATGAAGATCAATATTGCAGGGATTTCTCATCAGTCGGCTCTGTTGGAGCTAAGCAATTCTCCCCAGGTTGTTCTCATTATGCTTGAGCTGCGCTAAGTTGATTTAGGTTCTCCCTGGCAGTTGTCATTAGGGGCATTCCCAGTAATGAGTGGGTTGTCATGTTGCAGGCAGGTGGATAGTGAGTCCGAGTCCGTGGCAGAGATATGTAACTTTCTTTCACCCTTTCGGGACTTAATTTATTATTCAATTGATCAATGCCAGACCAACGTTACACAGTAAAACAGATGGCCTCAGTCAATAACAGTATGGATACTGATGGGATGGTCTCAGTGGGATGCTCAACAGGATGGTCAGCAGGTAACAGTACACATATCAATGGACATCAGTACGGATATTGAACAGATAATCCAGTGCAAAATTTCACAGTACTCAGTTGCTTACATTGTGAGTTTGCATTGTCACTTCCCCTTTTCTGACTAGGTTTGCTCAGCCCTCATGTGGTCACCGGAGGACCATAGCAACCCAAGGTGCAGTCACTCCAGCTGGGGAACACCTGGGAATCCTAAACTCCTGAGGAGCACCCCAGAGCAAACCCCCATTCTAGGGGCTGGACCATCGTGAGCCCCATGTTTTTCTGTGTAGCGCCTATTACCTGTACCGAGGCAATGAAGATGTAATTGGTATTACTTATGTAATAATTTGGCTTGCTATTTTCAATTTCCTTTTAAAGGGCAAACAAGAACAATGTTACAGCTGATTATGTTGCCATCTACCAAATTTAATTCCAGCATAAACCTTTGAGCACTCCCAATCTGCCTGTCCTCGTGGGCCGCCCCACACACAGCTGTGCTCTCTCCAGCCCCTCCTGCCACGGGAGCAGCAAGACTCTGGGACTATGGCCTGTCCTTCCACAGGACACCCACCTCCACCCCTCATCTCACAGAGTGTGGCCAGCCATCATGTGCCTGTGCGTCAGGGACACACTGGGGACAGGAGCAGACATTGCAGCTGCAAGGCCACCCTCAAGGGCCCCAAACCACGGAAAGAGTAATGCTCCATTCCTTCCATTTGCTTCTATTCCTCCAAGGGTTTGGATCAAGGACCTCCTTTGAACAGCCGCTCACAGCCCTGTTCATGATCAGCTCCCAGCTCAAGGAAGCAGATGTCATCTCAGCCACCTGCCATCTCTTGTCTCTGTGTTTCGCTTCTTGTACCTTGTGGTACCCCAAGGGACCTGATTACTCAGGAACCCTTTGGGATTTCAGTGGAGGAGGCCAAATGTCTTGGACATCAACCACCCTCTCTCTCCCCTGGTTCAGAGGGCTCACAGCTGATCCCTTGGGGCAACCAGGCACACTGGCAGGGCGCATGCAGGAGTCCTAGGCATGCAGGCTGCCGAAGGCTCACTGGGATGCAACCGTATGGCTCAGTTTTCAAAGTGAAGTCTTTGCAAGAATTGCCTCTTGCATAACAGAGAAATAGGTCATTGTATTCCTCTGCTAAGAGGACTAATCCTCTGCTCTATTTCTCTATTGCATTTCTCCGCTATTTCCTTTAGAGTAGGAGAAGTAGAAAGCAAATGAACAAACTAAAGATGTATTTTGCATGTTTGTTTTGATCAAAGTTTGGCCTCATGCNTCCCTTGGGACAACCAGGCACACTGGCAGGGTGCATGCAAGAGGCAAGCAGGCTGCCAAAGGCTCACTGAGATGCAGCCGTATGGCTCAGTTTTCAAAGTGAAGTCTTTGCAAGAATTGCCTCTTGCATAACAGAGAAATAGGTCATTGTATTCCTCTGCTACGAGGACTAATCATCTGCTCTATTTCTCTATTGCATTTCTCCGCTATTTCCTTTAGAGTAGGAGAAGTAGAAAGCAAATGAACAAACTAAAGATGTATTTTGCATGTTTGTTTTGATCAAAGTTTGGCCTCATGCGTGTTTATGCTTTTTTGTATTTGGTCAAAGATGGAAGTGTCAGTGATATTAAATAGTAATTCACCATAGCTGAGGGTCAGCAAGGTCTCCATTTTGTTTCCATATTCAGTATGTTTTCCTCCAGCATTTCAAGTAATTTCATTTGCAGAAACTCAGAACAGGGACTGACAGAGATAAAAAGAGAGAATAAGCAGACAGGGAGATGTCTGAAAAAACATCCTACATTAAAAATTTTGTAGTTAAAAAATTAACAGTAACAAGACCTCTATTTAATTTTCAGTCCAAGCACAATGTGTCCTCCAAGCACAATTGCCTTATAATGAATAAATAGCTACTAGCTACAAAGATAATATTCATAACTAAAGCAAACTTGTATTCTGGTAAGAAAATCTTGGTGAATAAGCAGTAGAAATGGACAGAATTCTAAGAAATTGTTATGCATAGCTCCATAAATAAAAATAAAATACAAGACTCTACTTTAAGAAAATGGACTTTAAAGAGCCATCAGAAATCAAGAGTAGATCTGTTCATAAATACTCCCACATACTCCCACGTCATACTCCCACATCATCAAAATGAACAACTTTTTAGTCTCAATGCTAAAATGAACCAAAGCTGTCCTCAGTTCTGTAGTAATCAGTCAGCCCTATCTTTGTCATCACATCAGTTGCATGGAAACACTTATCTTTCATATAACCATTTACATTTGGCTGTCTAAATTATTTCCTGTTGTTAAACCTGTCATCAATATATTAATTTTATTTCAATAACATTTGCTCTTTCAAGATGATGCCTTATTAGTACAAGATTAATTTGCAGCAACAAATAAATGCTAAATTAAGTCTGAATGGGTTGCACTGGACTGCATATATGTTACTCACCTAAAGCTGATTCCCAAGTTAAACGGAAGATTTGCTCCTGGTTTTCCCTGTAAAAGCACACAGTAAGCATTAGGCCATGTTCTGGAATTATCCATCTGATCCAGATTTCATCCTCCAGCATTTTATATGCGGAAATTGGTAGGAAATTTTCTGTGTATTTAGGACAGAAGTTTGTTCTTTACACCATGTTTGTTAGGACAGGCCGAAATGTGTTCAGCAGAAATGGAGCAGAACTGCACAGGGTAAGTGTTGGAGAGAGAAGGAAAGGGAGACAGAGACAAGATGCAGGAAAGACACAAGGGGCACAACTGGTAGCCCATTTTTCTGAAGATGACAAATAAGAAAATACTTGAGTCTATTGCACTCTTAAGAGCTAACATCATGCAACAACTAAAATATGCTAGCCAGTTATTTCCTTAATATTTTCTCCAGCTTTGGCATTCTGTCTTTTTGTTCCATACACTTTTCTTCATTCTATTTCATCTTTTTTCTCCTTGCTACTGTAATTCCAAGCATCTTCTACCTCTACATATATATGTACATAGAGAGAGAGAGAAAGGATTTTCCAAAGGACTTACAAATCTCCCATTACAGCTAATAGCCTAGATAAAATTGAGGGGGTTCGGAATTGAGCTGCTGGGCATCAACAACTGATTTTCCCCCAAATCCTCATGCTTTCTTCCATGTTATCTCCAAGAAAGAGGTTCAGAAAATCTTTCTCTGTTGGCTGCCTCCTTCATGTGACTAAAGTTCCTTAAGAGCTAGTGACCTTGTCCCCATGATTCTCCCAGGGTAGCTCCCCTAACTTCAATAAAAGAAGAATTATTGTGGTAGTTCATTTACTAGCATCATCGTTACACACTCTTGCAGCCTGCTGAACCCATAGGTTCATCTGCCATAGGATGAGATGATGCTCTTCTTTGAAGAGCCTATTTCTCTACACAAGTTCTAAAGGAGGCCTTAAATTAGATCCAGTTTATATGCTTTTTTATACTTTCATGTCTATTAAACATACATCAAATGAATTTAACCTGTATTGTGTAAAGTCCTTATATGTGGCAAAATATATTTCCCAGGGAAAACAAAGTTTAAAACAGCTGAATTATTACATCTTTAAGATGTAGCTCTAGCTGTAGCTTTAACAGATGTGTAGTTGTCTTTGTTTTAGTATTCACTCTAGATTTTGTATTTGGGAAGACTTTTGGTGTGCTTTATTCATTCTTTCCACATCCATACCATTAAGCATCTGAAAAAACATCATTTATCATTGAGTTATACATTCTCTCTAATATTCAGGTTATTCATAAAATAAAATTCTATAAATTCATAAAATTCATACAATTCTATAAATAAATTCCTACAATGTTTATAATATTTTTTAGAATGTGGACATGAGCAATAACTCAGAGCAAAATATGAATTTAATATGTAGTGTTAGTTTCTATTCTTAAGATCTTTCCTCATGTTATGAAGACGAAAAAGTGACAGAAACATAGCAGAGTAAAAAAAAGTGCCACAATCAGATCATGTCCTTTTGATGAATGAATATAGGCAAAAGAAATATTGGAATATCTTTCTGTAGTCAAAAAATTCTCAATAATTTCCTTATGATCAATGACTTATCAGAACTAATGAATTTTGTTTGCCAATAGTGTAGAAAGTATATATTGTCTCAAATGGTTGATATGAGCATGTTCACAGTGTTTCCAAATATTCCTACATCCGCTTTTCACCTCATACTTATTCACCTCATACTTATTCAGATTCAGCATTTATTCATTATCTTCTTCCTTATTGAGGTATTTATATTCATATTGGTATATTTCCTTCCTTCTAGCATGTATTGCTATGATATGCTTGTTGCTTTCCCAGCCACTTTGACTAACATGAGCAGATTATTTATTTTCTCACCTCAATTTTTCTTAATGTTCTTAATTTTGCTGGAGCAGGAGGGGTTGGACTAGATGATCTCTAGAGGTCCCCTCCAACCTTAACCATTCTATGATTCTGTGATTCTTTTTCTAAGCAAGTGTTTAATTACAGCAATAAATTTCATTTCATTGGTTTCCGTTTCATTTTGTTGCCTTCTTCCTTTCCCTATTCTGTATTACTTTGATATCTTAATTTAAATATTTTACTATCTCTAGGTTATGGTGTCTATTTTCTTCCTCAAGCCTATTTTCTAAACCCCTATTCTCTTCCCCATCCCCTGTAGAAAAAAGAACTACTAGATGAACGTAGGTTGTGGATACTTTCTTTACGATCCTGCTCTTTTTTCTCTCTATGGTTTACTCTTGAGATTCTTAAGCAATCTTCACATAAGGGGAATCAAATTGTTATTCCTCCAATACCTGAGCATAAATTCCCTGTTCAGCACACACCCATCTTCTATGCAAATATGTGCCTAGGACTTGGCTAAGTGCAAAAAATTCATCAACATTTTCAGAGCAAAGTGCTCCCTCCTGCCTTGCAGAGGGAAGTCCAATTCTCAGGGCAAAGCCTTTATATAAAAACCTGTAGTTAATAGTTAGTTACCTACAGTTATCTACTAACCTGTGGTTAATAAACTATAAATCTGTTCCACTCATATAAATCTATGTTGTTCTTAATTGACACAAGGCACAACAGTAATAAAACCCATTTTCTGGATACATGACTCCCTGATGCTGGTTTGAAAACTGTTATGAAATGGTTTCCCTCCCATTTTCCTGCAGTGCATTATCTGTTCTGTTTCACTCCATTAGCTTTGGTTAGAGCAGCAAGATTTCTATTATCGTCTTGTCAGATAATCAGCTGCTGCAGTAGAGAGGATCTCTCTAACTTTCTTCTTACAAGCTTAGTGGTGGCATGTTTATTCCCTCTTGCTTGTTTCTGTCCATTTATAGGGACTTGAATCTCTAATGTGTATTTAGAATTCTGCCTTTTTTTCAGGTGCCAAATGCAAGCCATTCATAAGCAGTAAGAGAGGAAAATATTTCTTAGCATTTCCTTGAAGAATTAGACGCTGTAAATATTGGTGGTGCCAAGAAAACTTGCCAACCAGAGATGAACCAGGCAATTTATATGTAAAATAATTAATAGCAGTCCCTGAAAAACAGAATTTCCTGCTACCCCAGCTGTTACTCCAAATGAAAACTTCATTTATTACCTGTCTATTCTCCTTATTTTGTAATTTTGCTGTTACAAAAATGGTCTGTATAATGTGATAATCAAAGACAGCAACAGAAATTCAGCATTCAGTTTACTGGTTTCTGAAAGTTTGCTCACACATGCCAGTTTAATCTGCATGTAAACTGATGACCTGTCAGAACTGGCCTTTCAAAGAAACACATGGCAGAGATAATCACTGTGAAATCCTTAAGGCCTTGCAAATCTTTGGAAAGGCATCTGAGCAAGCTGCTCAGCTCAATTAAACCTTTACAATTTTATCTTTGCCAAAAGAGATCAAAGCCCTCTTTCAGCATTTTTACTATATAAGCCAAAAACTTTCACAGATACTCTTCTAAGTCTGTATTTGACTTATTAGCAAATTTTATTATTTAGCATGAATAATAAATTGGAGTTTATACATAAAATTATTAATGCATCCTTCTTTTAAAATATACATAAATAAATACAAATCTATGCATTATGTATAAAAATATTAAATTATTAATTATTGAATCTCTGCAAGTATTTCTCTGACACTTTTATTTTTCCATTAATCATTATAGTAAAAACAAAGTAGGTACATAAGGCCTTTTTCACAACACCACAAACGTGTCTAAAGGGAGACTGAACTAGAAGAAAACTGCTGCTGCAAAAGCACTCATAAATGAGTGCTCTAGAATGTCTAGATCTGACTATGCCAGGTCTATAGTACCATAAGTGTCATGAGAAAGTTTCTTCTAGTATCCTACTAGTTTGCTGAGCAACTTTGTCAAAAACATTTTAAAAGATGCATCAGAGACAGCAGTTTCTTTAACCCAACTTGTTCATTTTACCACAGTTTAAGAGTGGAATATCAGATATTCTCAATTTAAAAAGCTATCATAAAAGCAGAAAGTTAAGACATTATTTATTTACTATTTATTTATTTATTTAAAGGTAGCATAAGATATATTTTGGAAATTGCTAAGGAAGGTGGTGGAGTAGGTCAGACTTTAGACCTAAGTTGAGCTTTTCCAGTCATCCTCCTTAAGCTTCACTTTATACTTTTACAAAGATGAGTTCTGAAGTTGGTGTACCACCTACATTTACTGACACATCTAGTGAGGAGAATTTGAAAAGACAGCTATAAAGCCAACTTTCCCTTTCTAAAGAATTTTTTTCTGGAACCTGAACTTGGAATTGAAAAAATATTGGAAAAAAAAAAAAAAGTGCAGGTTTTGTTGTTTAATTGACAACAAGTTACTTACTCTAAAGTTTTTCAACGAGATTCAGATTCTCTCCAGTGAAGAGAATCAAATAATACTGAGTAGCTACTCAATACACAGGTAACAAGTGTGTCCTGCAAGCCATTACTGTATAGATTTTGAGCTCTCCAACTACAAAGCTTTAAAAAAAGACCCCGTGCTGGGCCATCATGGGAAAATCTCATGCTCAATGGCTGGCTGCTGGTAGCTGTGCCTGCAATATAACGTAGCCTGTTCCCATTCTCTTACTTCCCACATTAACGTTTTCCCTTCTGTGTTCGAACTTCCTTCTTTCTCAAGACAATGTTGAAAATTTTAGTTTAGATTTCTTCTGAAACTGCTGAACTCCCCTGTTTGCTTATAATTCCTAAGGGGAACTGGAAAAATGGACTTTTCACATACCCAGGATTAGATTTTTCCAAGTTAAATATCATAGAAACATAGAATCATAGAATGCCTAAGGTTGGAAGGGACCTCTAGAGGTCATCTAGTCCAACCTCACTGCACACGCAGGGCCACCTAGAGCACGTGGCACAGGGCTGCATCCAAGCGGATCTTGAAGATCTCCAGAGAAGGAGACTCCACAACCTCTCTGGGTAGCCTGTTCCAGTGCTCTGTCACCCTCACTGTCAAGAAGTTTTTCCTTAAGTTCCTGTGGAACTTCTGATGCTTCAGTTTGTCGCCATTTCCTCTAGTTCTGTCAGTGGCCACCAGTGAAAAGAGGCCAGCCCCATCCTCCTCACTGCCTGCCTAGAGGTACTTATAGACACTGATTAGATCCCCTCTCAGCCTTCTCTTCTCCAGGTTGAACAGGCCCAGCTCCCTCAGCCTCTCCTCATAGGGCAGATGTTCCAGGCCCCTGATCATCCTAGTCGCCCTGCGCTGGACTCTCTCCAGCAGCTCCACATCCCTCTTGTACTGGGAGGCCCAGGACTGTACACAGTGCTCCAGATGTGGCCTCACCAGGGCTGAGTAGAGGGGCAGGGTCACCTCCCTCGACCTGCTGGAGATGCTCCTCTTAATGCACCCCAGGATGCCATTGGCCTTCTTGGCCACGAGGGCACACTGCTGCCTGTTGACAGGTCAACCTGTCATCCACCGTGACGCTCAGGTCCTTCTCAGCAGAGCTGCTCTCAAGTAGGTTGGTCCCCAGCCTGTACTGGTGTCTGCGGTTGTTCCTCCCCAGGTGGAGGACCGTGCACTTGGCCTTGTTGAATTTCGTGCGGTTTCTCTCTGCCAAGTTGTCCAGTCTGTCCAGGTCCCTCTGGATGGCAGCACAGCCCTCTGGGTCGTCAGCTACTCCTCCCAGCTTCATATCATCAGCAAACTTGCTGAGGGAGCACTCTGTGCCTTCATTCAGGTCACTGATGAATGCATTGAACAGGACTGGACCACGGACTGACTCCTGGGGGACATCGCTAACCACAGGCCTCCAACTGGACTCCGCACTGCTAATTATCACCCTCTGAGCTCTGCCATCCAGCAGATTCTGATCCACCTGACTGACCACTCATCCAGCCCACACCTCCAGAGCTTGTCCAGGAGGATGTTGTGAGGGACGGTGTCAAAAGCCTTGGTGAAGTAAAGGTAGATGACATCCACCGCTCTCCCCTCATTTATCCAGCTGGTCATCCATAGAAGGCTATCAGGTTAGTCAAGCTTGATTTCCCCGTGGTGAATCCATGCTGACTAATCTTGAGCACCGTCTTGTCCTCCATGTGCCTAAAGACAATGGCCAGTATGAGCCATTCCATCACTTTTCTGGGGACGGAGGTGAGGCTGACCGGTCTGTAGTTGCCTGGATCCTCCTCCTTGCGTTTTTTGACTGCTCTGACACTGGCCTTCTTCCAGTCCTCTGTCACCTCCCCCGTATATGTTTTTCTACTCCTGAAATATTCAGGCAAAAAGAAAATTATTTCCCAAACTTAAGGCCTGTTTAACAATATTTTACAAGAAGACAGACTTAATCGTATGTTCTGAAATGTCATCATCCAGCTCATTATTTCAGAATAAGAAGTCCCTAAAATATTTTTCAGTGCTTTGTCCACTCTAGTGCAACAGCTGAAGCTTGCTTCCATTACACAGTTAGTGAGCTATTATAGAGTTTGATAGCTCTTATCATTAAACAACTTTTTCTAGAACTCAGCCTAAATTGTCCTTTGCTCCATTTCATCCCATCAGGGTTAGATATGAATCTTTATAGCCACCAACAGATTTTCATCCTTACTGGTACATTCAGTCATTTAGTAACTGTACAGTGATTCTGACACATTTACATAATGCTCAGTAACTCTTTACTCTACCAGAAATCCCACTGACTTTAACAGACTGTAATTACTGAACCAAAACTTCCTTCATAAAAATTCTGTCTTAATGAAGAAAAGTTAAGGGACTGCAATTAAATGGTGAGAATTAAATTAGAGTAGCTCAGTTTCAGAGCTAGTCTGCAGCAGTTCCATCTTATAGTAGTTGAATGTAGATCTACTAACTGATGAGGTAGAGAAAAAGAAGATGGATAACTGAGCAAGAGGGCCATGTATTGTCCCATTCAGCAATGCCTAGGTAAATTGCTCTGTATTCAGCAGATCCTGAGAAATAGCTCCTGCATACAGATTGAATCCAGTTGATCAACCCTAGATGAGATTTTCTCCAACTTGCACTGTGTTTCT
This sequence comes from Crypturellus undulatus, assembly GCA_013389825.1. Taxonomy (NCBI): domain Eukaryota; kingdom Metazoa; phylum Chordata; class Aves; order Tinamiformes; family Tinamidae; genus Crypturellus; species Crypturellus undulatus. The sequence continues at coordinate 279,338 of VWPW01025299.1, forward strand.
GTCTTTTATCATTTCACATTTTTTGCCCAGTTTTCCAAACTCTTCTCAATGACCTAGATTAGGCTTCTAAAGGACCAGGGATCTTACACCCTTAGGCAGCTGCGGCATGCAAAAGTGCTGCAGAAACAGTCAGAATTTTTTTTTTGCATCTCCACAATATTTGTATGTTGCCATGTTGTTGTCAGCTGGTTAAAGGACACATCTAGGTAGTCAGTGCCAGGCTGCATCACCCACGTTCCTTTGGCAGGTTATAGAAAAGCCTGTGCAGCCCTGAGTCCTCCTCAGAGGAGAGGTGACTACAAAATACTCCAATTTTGCACTTGAGCTTTAGGAATGCTTTTCCAACTGTCACAAATGCCATAGTNAGGCAGCTGTGGCATGCAAAAGTGCTTAAGAAACTCATTTAGTCAGAATTTTTTTTGCATCTCCACAATATTTGTACGTTGCCATGTTGTTGTCAGCTGGTTAAAGGACACATCTAGGTAGTCAGTGCCAGGCTGCATCACCCACGTTCCTTTGGCAGGTTATAGAAAAGCCTGCACAGCCCTGAGTCCTCCCCAGAGGAGAGGTGACTACAAAATACTCCAATTTTGCACTTGAGCTTTAGGAATGCTTTTCCAACTGTCACAAATGCCATAGTAAAAATACTGTGGTTGGGACATTGGATTAGGAATTTTACCATGATCTTATTTTTAGGACTTGAAGCTTGTGGAAGTCATTACATCTCTACCTTCTTTTCCTGTATAATTCTCTATAATTCTCTGTCAGTCCCATTCATCTGTATTTCAAACTTGTGTGTCAAGGTTTGTCTTCTTACCCTATGTCTGCACATAGGCTGTATTAGATTGTAGACCCCATTGCTGATGGGTAGTTTAGGTATTTAGTGAAGCAGTACTGAAATAACTTCAAGATATTCCAGGATTTCTACTATTAAATAGTTTTTTCTTACTCAATTCCCAATATAAAGTTCTGACAGCTTTCCAGAAAACAAGCACTCATTTTCTGACTGCTATGACCTTTTCTTCTGTAGATAATATTCTGTGCTAAGGTCAGGGAAGAGCATGAGAATAAAACATATGCATATAACAGATCAGAAGTATCAGTAGGAGGACAGGTATCTGAAATGTATGAACATATAGGGACCAAATTCAAAAAAATGAGGCACTGAGACAAGAAATATATATTAATAATAAGAAAAAGACATGAATAAGTTTGTAATAGGAAGAATGCTAATAAAAAGTAAATAATTAGTCAATTATTTTATTTCGTTGTTATATAAATCTTCTCTAAAAACACTGGCATACTCCATGAAAAAGAAATATCTTTCCTTAGATCTTTCCTTCATTATCTTTCCATAGACAATGTTCTGCTTAAAGTCCTCATGTTAGGAGGACTTTATAAATCCTTTCTTTCTTGTGTTGCCTGCAGAAGGTCCAAAATCTGCTCTGTGCTTTCAGAGAACACAAGTTATTTCCATGCCAGAGCTTCCCTAACATTTTTATTAATTCTGTGCCTACAAGGCTAAACACATTAACTGAGTCTATATATTAGAAGTATGAAAGCTGTTTTCTAAGTATTAATAACTAAAGCAGATTTCCTATAGTTACAAAATTCATTTCAGGAGATAAAAGCAAACAAACAACAAGAAAAAAAAACACAAGAAACTATGTAGACTCCTTTATAATGATCACTTCCATTCACTGTGTCAAAATTACCAATACTAGATATTCATGGACCTGTAAGTTTTCCATGTAATCCAGCAGGAAAGGTATTCAGGCATATACAGATATTTCCTATCAGTTAAGCTGCATGGAAAAAAAAAAAAAAAAAACATGTTTAATCCCTGAACTGTCTCTCTTTCCTGATCAGAATTATTTAATCCCTGGACTGTCTCTCTTTCCTGATCAGAATTAAATAAATTTCCTTCTGCTTGTATCTTTGTCTCCTCTCCTTTTACCTAGCATTACACCAAGTGATATTTAGGTAGATGCAAGAGCACAATGACTCTAAGGAAAAGGTTGCTTAATGACGACTTCTGCCCAATTCACTGTTCACCCTAGTATTCCTTCATTAGGTTATTTTTTTCTTATGACACATTATCTCTGTTTCATGGGAAACAGTATCTTTAAAAAAATATATACAGATATGTATTTTGCTAATTTAGTTCTTTGATTAGTCATACTTAATCTAAGATCCTACAGCTAAAAAAAAACATAATTAATCTTTCTGCTCTGTTGAACTCTTCTATAATATGAATTTAAAGCCTGGTTTATTTTACTTACTTGAATTACCCTATTACATTTTTACAAATACTCATATATAAACAGATGTTCATGTTTTTCTCTAATTACAATTTCATGCTTACATACCAGTGAATTTTTTTCTTCTCAAAACAATGGATAAAATAAATGAAAAACATAATTTCGCTACCAAACACTGAGCTATTACATTATTACGTGGTGCTTATTTGCTTAACATCATGCAATATTTTTAGATATCTTATTTTTGTTAATTTAATTTACTTTTAAATGGAGATAGACTCCTTGGCAGATTTTGACTACATGATTCTCAGAAGAGCGATTTAGAGTCTCGTTCATATACTTACAGAATGAGTATAAATGAAACAAATGTACAGCCCTTAATTTAAAATGGTGTTGAATATATTAAAAAGATAAACCTGAGTTTTAAAATAGAGCTCTCATAGTTTTTCCCTGACAAATAAAATTTTATTTAAAAAGCTCTTTTGAAATGAAATAGAAAATAAAAAGCACTGTATAGTTGAATATTATATTTAATGCCCATATATTTACTATCATTTTGACACACAGTAGTACATTTCATTCATGGAATATTGCAGTTATGAGTAAAAATGTCTCTGACCAAAAAGATATTGATCTGATCATCTTTTTTGGTTGTTTTTTACTTCTCCCCTTCCTTTCCCCTCCCTTTTTTTTTCTGGCATATTTCATTTTTCTTTCTATAAATAGCACTTTATTTTCCAATGGTATTTTCCAATGACTGTGGTCATATAAAATATAAAATCACACACTACAGACGAGTAGAGTGCAGGCAATATTCACAGTAGTTCTAGATACCTTCTAAATAGAGTCTGAAGAATCTCCATGCCTAGACAGTGTCTCGCTCATACAGGCAATAAACAAAATAAAAGCAAGGAAAAGAAGGAGGAATGTGGGTTCTAATCCACAGGCTGGAATCAGGCAAACAAGGTGTTACCTTGAGCGGAGGTGGGAGTGGGTAAAGCTTCTGTCTGTGGTTCCATAAACCTTTCTACCCTAGAGACTTTAGGCTGATTGGAATTAATTCTTCCAGTGAATAATCTCCTAATCGCACACAACGTGCTGAGGGTACTGAGAGTACCCGCAGCAGTAAGCCTATTGCTGTGTTTAATGGAAAGTTTGCTAAGCACCTGGAGGCACACTAGAAAGCTAGGAAAAAAGTAGGAAGCACACAGAGAAAGGCAAGTAAAGCTGATTGATAGTCTTTCCACAGGCAGAAAGTTTTAAGCAAAACAGTACTGACATAGGCCATCTAGTAAAATGAGCCACTGCAACTTTTTCAATGCTTCTAATTATTTTCTTATGACACATGTTGCAATCAAACAAGTCTAAGTCTTGAGAGTGTTTTTGGTTTTCCTAAGTATAAGTTACCTCGTGGGCATACAATTTTCAGCCTGTGATATTCAAATTGTTCGTTTCTTTTCCTGTAAACTACAGAAACTTACTGAGAAAATGAAACAACCATTTCACTTCTTGGTTTGATGAATCCATGAAGATGACTTTCAGATCCTTGACTTATAAGACAGATAAAAACAAGCTGCAGAACAATCTGACTGGCAAGACTCAAGCATCAACTATCAAAATTGATGACAGCTAAACTTGAAACTCTAATGCACAGTAGTTATTTTTCTAAAAGACAGTTATTATAGTTAGGTTTTCTAAAAGAAAGGAAGAAAAGAAAGCAGAACAGATATCAGCAACACATATGTAAATAAACAACAAAATGTTTTTCAAGAAAATATCTTTAAAAATATTGGAGGGGAGTATCCTGGAGAAACAGTATTTTGATGTTTCTTAACGTTAATACTGTATATGTAGCTGTAATAATGCAAGAGGAAAAATGTGACTCAATAAAAGTCCCAGAGAGTTCAAAATACCAGAGAGATGAAATACAAAAGCAACAGCTGTCAAAATGAATGTTTTTGTGAAAAGAACAAGCTATAGCATAAAAAAACTTTCCTCCTGCAACCTCATTAACATTCATAAACCCATTTCTGAGAAGCTACATTTTCAGTCTGCAGAGTTACTGATGAGTGAGCCAATATATTGGTGATATATTCTTAAATCCATGATCTTGCAGGTAGACACAGTCACTGTTATATTGACTGCATTTGGCAAGCAAATCTCGCAAAACAGTAGCAGGCAGCAAAGGAAGAATTGCAGGAAGGTAATGCTTTCCATTCCATCTGAAATGAGGACTTTTTATTATATTCACTTATAATTCACAAAATTCACAAATGCTGAGATCTTGCTTATTATTTCAAGCTCTGCCTGTAGTCAAGATATTTGAGATAGTGCTAGTTGGAGGATTATTTACTGAAAAAGATTTAAAGAAACTAAGTGCAAACTTTCCATGACAAAATCAGAAAACTAAAACTGAAAAAAAATACTATTTTACTGAAAAAGAAGCACATCTTGCCATCCCTTGTTTTTCCTGGTTTCCTCTTAAAATTAGATTATGGAAAGACATCACTTTATAGCATATCATCATCTTGTGTTGTGAAGGAGCCCTGTGATGCATCAGCTAAAAAGTTTAAACTGTAAAGAACAACAGTGGATCATGAGCTCATTAGAAGCACCATGACTGTACTAGAAACACAGTGACTGTGACCTCTTCACTGGGTCTTTTGCAGGACAAAGACTGTTAGCCCGTTTAGTCATTCTTTGTGAGGAAACTGCTCCATACCTTTGAACATCTCTATGCTTTCACCATACGTTTTCTGAACTTTAATATATCTTTCTTTTTTGGAGATGTAGATTCGAGAATTACACAGTGATCAAGGTTTTAACAGCTGTGGATTAGTATCATGGCAAAAAGATATACCTTTTTTTTTTTTCTACTCTATTTTTTCCCAACTTTTTAATTGATGTTGGATTTTTTGTTTGGACTTTTTCTGTCTTTTTCTCCTTCTCCTGAGTATTGAGGTAATTCACATTCATATTAAGAAAAATAAAGAAAAGCTAACAAGTATCAAAGGATGTCTAACCACCTATAAAAAAATTGAAAAATTAGGAGACAAAAATACCCAAATAAAAAGACCATATTTTTATACTATAGATACATAGCTGAGAGAAACAATATTATGATTCAAGATGCACAAAGATGGAATATAACAGTGCATTTGAAATGCATTATGAAGGGCAGCATGATAAATTATTTTTTAGACCTGTTTCCTGAGAAAGGTTCCTCGGTGTAATAAATCTCATCTATTGTGATGACAGTATTTGAGGCAGGGAAGCAGTAAGCCTGCAAACTAAAATCACCTACCAGATGCTATCAGGTGTTTTTTTTTTTGACACTATCATCTAATGCGACAGATGTTGAAAAATTCTGAAAATCAAAGCTTCCTCATTAGAAACCTTAATAAATGCTGCTCTTTTTTTGTTGTTGTTTTTTTGTTTTTCTGAACTGTAAGCCAAAGTCAAATTCAAATTTTGGATAAATCATTTCTAGTTAGTTAGTGTCTAAGAAGCAATCAAGCTCCTAAGATAGCAAAACACAACAGAGATAATTAGCCATCAGAAGTAGATATCTTTATACTCTACTTATTTCTGTTACTCAGAAAAGCAAACAACGAGATATATATGAACTGATATGATAAATGTTCATGTCAGTTTTCCACTCAAGGTGGTCGGCATGACTTCAGCAAAGAAATCTCACATATCTTACATATCAGTTTTCCAGCAGCATTCCAGCAGAGTGACTGCATGGTGACCCGGACTCCACACGCCATTTTCCTGTTTATAAAAGCCATTATCAGTTGTATAAGTGGAGAAAAATGCTTCTTCCCTTCTCCTCCCCATATTCTTTATTCAAAAAGCTCTAACCAGGCTTTACAGCAGATTTATCTGCACTACACTTTGCAAAAAAGAAATATTTTCATAAACTCCAAAGACAGGTTTGCAGAGACAGGTTTAGTAAGAACCTTGGGAGTTTGTCAGCCCTCACAACTTGCTGAGAGAATCATGTTCTGCATGACAAGTCTCACGGAAATACTGCAAATAAAAATAAAGTTTATCTATGTTTGAGCCAAAGACATTGTTGAAAATCAGCTTTCAAACTGACAGCTTTTGTAATAGATGTCCTTTCAAAAAAAAAAAAAAGACAATGTTGATAATGATGTTGATATAATTCATAATGTTGATATCCTTGGGGTTCAGAATTATATTTATAAGTAAATAAATATAAATAAATTCAAGGTTAATAGAGAACCACTTTAATATTTCATACCTGCAATAGGAACTTGGTAACTTTGGAGAAGACTTAGAAAATAGGAAGTATTATATATACAACTGAGAAAATCAGATTATCAAAAAAGAGTTGGCTTCAAATTCTGAAGTTACATTATTATATTAATAATTATAACTGAACTAAGACAGCTGAACTATTTGGATCCTCAGCAGTTTAAAAAATTAATAAGTTACTGAGTTATCAGTGAAAAGTCTGACTATAAGCAACATGCTTAGAATTATAAAACATCTCCAAAAGTTTCCTTATTATATAGTCAGAGAGAATCTGGCAAAGTCTTTCCATTTCCATTGAATCCAGTTTCCATTGAAAGCACTGGATTGATTTAAATTCAAATCATGTTAATTATTATACTGTTAAGTGCTTATTTTCACATCTCATACTATTTCCAGGGACCAACCTACCTGTTTAGTCTTTAATCAAAAATCTTAATTCTTTTTAGCATCAACATAAAGACTAATAACTATTTCAAAGCAGACACATGGAAAATGTTAAATCTTCCTTCTGGTGCTTTATTCAACAAATGTATAACAATATTACTCCTTTTGTCATGCAATTTCGACATTGTTTAAGAAAAGCAAGACTTTGGTCATACGGTGCCTTAAAAGTGATCTATAACTTAAGCATAAAGTACAATTCTTTCATCTAAAATGACAAACTACAACATCTCTTTCCTCAGTCTCATAGACATCCATATCTCCCCCATACTATACCTGAAAATTATTTCCTTCAATTTTAATCTAATTACATATATTTTGAACTCAGTTATTTAACTCAGGACTTAAAAAGATAAAATAAATTTTATCCCTTCAGAATTGTTCAGCTATTGAGAAGACAGTTTATCTATAAACAAAGTAATCCCCCCATTATAGTCTCTGAATATCTTACACTTTAAAAACATTAAAGACATCTCATTTTTTTTACTGATTACATTGCCACGCCACTGTTTCTCAAGTCCCTATTTTTTTGCTGTAACCACATTTTCCTGTAGAACTTCTTTTATGGTAACCACTTGGGGTCCACAGCATAGTTCTCTTTTACTTTGATTGTAACTATGACTGCTCATCATTCCTGCAAAAAAACTTCAGTGTTTCAAACTGATCCCTGTAACGTACAGACTGAGCGGTTAGTTACTATGGCTCATTTTATTACTTGTGTTAGAGATCTCAGAGAGAGTGAGGAGCTGGCATTTGTGAAAATGTTATTTCTGAAACTCCAGAAAAATAAGAGTTTTGTTGTGGCAATACTACCTTTGAAAAATATTAAAAATTGACTGAAAAGATAATCAACCCAAATTCTTCCATTTCCCACTCTCAAAAGTCTGAAAAAAAAGAGTTTTTCTTTGAGGAAAAAGCCCCAGTCAAGAAATTCCAACTATTCAAACAAGTAGGATCAAGACAAGGAAGAGCTATATCAAGTCAAAGTCAGAATTCTATGTTTTAGTCAGTTTTGTTATTATTATTTTAATGCAAAGCTTCTGAAGAGAAAGAAGTCAACATTTTTAGTAGTCAACTAAGAAACATTCTTTTAACTAAGAATCAATATTATGCAGAATATTATATCTTCACATTTTATTGTGGTCTATGGTATTGGGAAATTAAATCCCGTGGGATATATGAATTTATTGCAGATTGTGTAAAAAAGAAAATATCATACTGTATGTTTTTTAAACAATGGTATTTTATAGAATTTTGTTACCTCTGGGAAAAATTAAGTTTATGTCAAGAATTTCTTCTAAAATTTAGTAGTATCAGGAGAGGTATCAAGCCCCTGAGGCAGAAAAGAAACTGAGCTACTACTCAGAGCTACACTGTCAAATCAAGAAACCACATTTCACTGAACTCTTGTAATAAAATGCTTCCCAGATATTATCTTTTCTGATGTTAACTGTGTGACAGATTCTCCTCTTGAGCTTAATTTCTTTTTTGAATTATCCTTCTTCAAAAGTAAAAACATGCCACAAGGTTCAATGGCTTTTTTATTTATTTTCTACTTATTTCACCCATTCCTACCTGAAAATATAGTCAACAGTTATTATCTTCCTGTGAATTGGAGCTTGATTAAACAAACATTAGAATCATAGAATCATAGAATCATAGAATGCCTAAGGTTGGAAGGGACCTCTAGAGGTCATCTAGTCCAACCCCCCCGCACACTCAGGGCCACCTAGAGCACATGGCACAGGGCTGCATCCAAGGGGGTCTTGAAGATCTCCAGAGAAGGAGACTCCACAACCTCTCTGGGCAGCCTGTTCCAGTGCTCTGTCACCCTCACTGTCAAGAAATTGTTCCTTAAGTTTCTGTGGAACCTTTGATGCTTCAGATTCCAGCTGTTTCTTCTAGTTCTGTCAGTGACCACCAGTGAAAAGAGGCCAGCCCCATCCTCCTCACTGCCTCCCTTGAGGTGCTTATACACACTGATTAAATCCCCTCTCAGCCTTCTCTTCTCCAGGCTGAACAGGCCCAGCTCCCTCAGCCTCTCCTCATAGGGCAGATGTTCCAGGCCCCTGATCATCCTAGTCGCCCTGCGCTGGACTCTCTCCAGCAGCTCCACCTCCCTCTTGTACTGTGGGGCCCAGAACTAGACACAGTGCTCCAGATGTGGCCTCACCAGGGCTGAGTAGAGGGGCAGGATCACCTCCCTCGACCTGCTGGAGATGCTCCTCTTAATGCACCCCAGGATGCCGTTGGCCTTCTTGGCCACGAGGGCACACTGCTGCCTCATGGTCAACCTGTCATCCACCATGACGCCCAGGTCCTTCTCTGCAGAGCTGCTCTCCAGCAGGTCGGTCCCCAGCCTGTACATTACAATACATTAACAAGCTATTGACTGTTATTAGCTTCAGAGAATATGAACTTCATGACTGCATGACAAGCATTGATGTTGGGAAGGTAGAGCAGAAACGGGCTGCAGTTTTAAAGAAGTTCTCCAGGAGCTTCAGGTTCCTGCAGACACTGAGAGCATATAATGGGTTGTTACTCCAATATAACACTCTACATAAATGAGGGACAATTATGATTAGGTAAATATAGCAACTTTACCTGAAACAAATCTTTTCTGCTTCCACCAGCTTAAAGTAAGCAAACAAAACTCAGTAAATGAAAATTAAGTTCATTTTACAGTGAAAGTTCCATGTTCTATAAGAATACCATGTGGAACAATTTTTGTAATAGACTAGGACTCTATAGTTTGGGCATTTTTTATCATATAAATGAAGAATTAACATAAATAGTCTGGACATTTTATATCTCTTTCATTCCAGAGGAGTCTTTTATATCTTTTTTGATTCCAGAGATGTATGTGTGAGATATGAAAGAGGATATAAGAGACAATCCCTTCTCCATCTTTTGCGTTCTAACCTAGCTCATATTCTTAGCTTTTCTTAGCTTCATTTTCTTCACTGCTCCTGTTTTTACAGGATGACTTTGTGATCTTAGGCTCTTGGATAAATTTTATGCTTTAACTCAGTCAAATCAAACATCCTCACTTCTTACAGGTTTCTCTGTAGTGCCTACAGCCATAGGCTTACCTTAAACATACACCTGTGGGGCATCTGTTCATGTATTCAAGTCAAAAATGTAAGTGTCAACCAAAGCTTACCTTGTCAGATCTTTGCGTTAAAAAAAAAAACATCCAAAACTACAAATAAGTCCAGATAGGTCTATCCACAAATTGCTTACTGATTTCTGCAATGCTTATATGCGACTTTTCAGCCAGCTGGGGTGGAACAACTCATTCCTGAGGAACCTGAACCTATAATTCAATCTACGAGACTCAAGGAATAACTCTTATTCTTGCCTTTCACAATTAAGTCCTTTCTGATTTTGTGTGGTTGTACGCAGCCTTTCCAAAAGGTTTTCATTTATCATAGGTCTTGGCCTGGTAAATAAAGCCATAGTCTGATTGACAGAATCCAAAAGGCAGTAAATATCAATTTTAAACTAGATGGATCCATTTCAAACTACTCTTTCACTTGAGTGGAATTAAAACTTTTGTTCAGACTTCATTCTGAATTGTCTCACTATAACCCAACTACTGTTCAATTTTGTCTTCTTGTTGTCACACCAGAAAGAAAAACAGAGTTCTGCAGTTACCATTGGTTATGAGAGATGACCGACTGGAGAGATTAAAGAAGAAATAGTTGTTTTTTTTTTTTTTTTATGATGGGGAAGGGAAGGGTATTTCTCCAAGCCTATCTGGAAAGAGCTAATTGCCTAAGAAGTTGTAATGCTTTCTAGTTTATGCTTGATAGCAGTGAAATATTAAAGTATTCATACTCATAGCTATAATCTAGTTTAGTTTCCTAGAATATTATTATCCCCATGTTCATCCCACTGACTGTTTAATCCAACGCTTCTCAGACACCAAATACCTCCACAAAAAATGTAACACTTCAATAGCAGATAATCTGAATGTTTTTAAGGTGAAATATTATTCCTTTAATATTTGTGTCCACAATATCCAGAAGAAAGGAAAGCCTTTAAGTATGTTCCGCATTTGTTCACCTCAGGCTCTTAGCATAATAATTTCCAGAGAAGGCAATTCTTTTTAGCAATTGACAATTCACTACATTTTTAATGTCACTTTATAATGATGCTATGGTTGCCACATGTTTCTGAAATAAAGCTGTGTAGCTTTCAACTCAAAATTGAATTATTGCCATTATGCCATCCTGCCTTTACTAAGATGCTTTGCCTAAGGACAGAAGAATTAAAAATGTAGATAAAAGCAAAAAAAAAAAAACAAAAAACAAAAAAAAACCAGGCCTGCACTTCTAAACATTTGTAGCATAATCATTTAAATAATCTGAGGAGCAATTATGTGAGAAAATGCTGGTGTGAGAAACTGGAATCTTCCAAAGGAAAGACTACGATTTTAACAATGCTCATTGATCTCAACTGGAAAAGTTAAGGAAAAACAGAACTGTGAGAAGAAAAAGAAAAATAACCAAATTAAATAATGTTTTTAGTAATTACGACTACTAGTATCAAGAAATCATATTAGTTCTATAAGTTAGTAGGAACAATAGCTTTGCTTTATGATAATGACACTTAGCAAAGAGATAGTGGAAGTGACAAAAGGCTTATTTGCCTCAGGTCTAATCAAATCAGGATTCTACATTTGATTCCTTTCTGCAGACTGGAATCAACCTCGAGTAACGGGTGGTTGAGGGATGAGATGGAGGAATGTGTGATTGTTTAATTATCTGCATCATATGCAATAGAACAGGAGTAGCAAAGTGAGCTGGTGCAGGATAACATTACTGATGTAGATCCATCAGACACCACACAGGATCTTACCCTGTAGAGTTTTCTTCATTGTTGTATATTTACCTGTAGGCCAACATTTGAAGCTGACAGCATTACAAATAGCTGAATGAATGTAGCATACAGCCATGAAAAATGCTTTCTAAAAAGCAGAAAGTTTGAAAAGTTCCTGTATATGATAACATCTAATGCTTAGTCTAACATAAACACAGGATCTAAAAACAAAACCAAAGCATTTTGGTGGAATCTTGATATCTTCTCTTACAGCAGAAGATAGTCCACTAGAGTTATAATTAATTACTCTGATGATTTTTCTATTGTCTTCTGCAGATAAAGTGCTAAAAATCATGCACAACAGACAAATTTAGGCAGTCAGTTAATTTTCTGCTAAGATCAGTAGAAGCTATTCAGAAAAGACCTATGAAAGGGATAGAGAAGAGGAACCTTAGACAAATCTGATTTTTTTGCATTCAACTTAAGGACTGTAGTGCAGCTAATCTTACATCCTTATATTGAATGCTCTGAAGTTTTAGCCAATATTTACTGCTTTGTTGAATCATTTCATTTTTTCATTTTTCCCTCAGTGTCAAATATGTTATTAAACCTTAACCCACATAGCTGATTTAAAACATACATTAATAGCAGCTAGAAGCAACAAGAAGACCTAAATGCTAATGTGAATAGATATTAAACAAAAGTTTTTACAGAATTAATTTATTAAAGTTTTAATGCAGATACATCACTGGGGCAAAGAATTCTTCAATTGATTTACATGATATATGAATCATTAATGTCCTCATAATTGAGAATATCTACATCACCCTTATGAGAGAGTCCTGCATGGTTTTACACTGTGCTAAATGATTTAGTATTTTTGTTCAAAAGCTCCTCAACAACACAATCAGAAGCTAACTGAACACAGCACTACAAGTCCACCAGGTCCAGAGCTGGTGTTGTCACGATAGGAGAGTGTGCAGCTGCACCAGCATTGACTTATGTAATGCAATAAAATCTGCACTGCAGGACACTAGAGTGAGCAGTTGTTCCAGCTGTCTTACCCTGACAGAATTACCATGGACAAAGCCCCCAGACATCTGAGCAAAGAACACAGATGATGTTACCTCTATTTCTTTCTTCTTTTTATTTTTTTCTGCTGTGCCTTGGATAATAAATATAGAAGTAGAAATGCACAGCAGTAAACACAGAAGAATGCCTCTTGCAAGGAGGAGGCAGTTCCATTAAAACAATATGTTAGCCATTTCCTCATTGAAATAATATATGAAGTTAGTTACATCAGTTCATGGCAATGAACACAATAGGAAAGGAACAGATATAAATTTCTACTAGCAAAATATTGAACTATCAGCTTCTGATGTATTCCTTATAGAGATCAGACCACATTTCCCTTTCTCTTCTCTCTTCCCTTTCCTTGACTCTCAGAACTTGCTGTGATGGCAGCTCTGTCTGATTAAGCGACTTATACCTGAGGAACCTGTTCCACTCATTGCACATTTTTCTGCAAGGCACTCTTTATTCCATTTGTATTCTGTTTTATAGATGACCCTGTAAGCTTTCTTCAGAGGCAACCAACTTTTTACTCTATATTTGTACAGCATCAAGAAAAAAAGATTTCTCTGGCTTGTGCTTACTCACTATGCCTGATTCATATATATCTATGTGAAGCCCTAAGTTTCTCTTTACCTGAATATATATTCAGACATAAATTTGCCATTTTAAAAATTAGCTTACTTTTTTTTCCAGTGCAGATGCAGCATCTTTAAGAACTGTAGAAATCATTCGGCATCTTGAAGGTTTACAAAAAACATCAGAGTTGAACTAAATTTTGCATATCCTTTAAAAATAGTTCATAAACTTCCAGCTGACACACACACACACAAATGTGCTTTGGGTATAGGCAAAACAGCATACTTTTACTTAAGCCCTACCTTCCAGGATACTCCCTACAAAGCAGGTACTTGGCATGTACTGCAGGTACAGAACACTGTAACAGCTGATTTTTAAGAGTTTTAACTTGAGTCTTAAATCCTTAAAATCTAAAGTCAAGTTATTCATTAACTCCACTGGGTGCTACTTTCTCTTCTGTAGGAACACATACAAAAATCTTTATGCAAACTCCCTCAACATTTTCTGTAACGATGCAGAATGTACCCCAGGTTTCTCTTAAAACTTGGAGAGCTAGTCCTGGAGAGCTAGTCTCTTGGGTAAAGAATGACTGAATAAGCTAGACTTACCATAGCACTAGGTAAGACAAGTTAAAAAGCTTTTATGTTACATTCTTCCTGCAAAATGAATTTCCTGCCTTATATTATTTGTGATTGCTCTGGGGATCTTGCAGACAGAGCTGGTTTGTGCACGTGGTGGCTGCAGCTCAGGGCAGCAGCCCAATGTTAAAGAGAGCTCATGTCTGTCTTGCAGACACCCCAGAATTTGGGCACAAGCATTTGTCAAAATGGCAGTTAATCTTTTCCCTCTCCTGTCTCACTAATATCACCAATTATTTTATAGCTCGTTTTGAAAAGAACATGTATGTCACCTTTTCTGATGTATATCTGTGAAAACAAACTTGGAAAAATATTTAAAAGGAAGAATCAGAGATGTTTTCCAAAGATCAGAGAAACTTCAGAATCAACATTCCCAAGGACTGGCAAACTCTGTCTTCATAGGCAGAAGTGTCCAAGGCAAACAAAACCTGTGAAAACTGAGAAACAGCGAATGAGGAATCAAATTCACTGCTTGATTTTGAATATTTTTGCTTTAAAGAGGGAGCTTTGTGTCATTACATCTGAATTTTAACCTGCTGTGTTTCACTGTACAAAAAAGAGGGAATGATCATACATGTCAACTGTGAAGTGGCCAAATGCAAGTAAATGTAAAAATGTCCACAAAAATATTTCTGTCATTGAGACAACTAAATCTGCTTGGCTAAATGGTAATTAAAGAGGACTACAAACAGTAAAAAACAGAGGTCAAAGTTTTAACCCTATGTTTAAGTGCCAAGCCATAGAATACTTTTACTTTTAATGGAAAGTGTCATATATGAGCCTTACCATGCCCCAAGGATTGTTTCCTTAATAAATCAATCAATTCCAATTCACATTTAAGTCAACGGAGAGACTTTGATTTATATCATGAAAACTCTACTAAAACCCAGAAAAAAATCCAAGAAAAATAAAACTGCTTTATTGCATGAAACAGCATTTTGTTGCAAGTGTATTATATTAATTATGTTATTACATGAGGCTGTATCTGATAGAGATAAACAAATAAGTAAATTTAAACAACATTTTAAAGAGAAATATTTTCTTTCCATTACTCACCTGAAATTTAAAATTTAAAATACTCCTGTGGTTCTGAATGATTTATATCAAGAATAAACAAATAATATCTTTGAACTGAGAATTTTTTTTGCCATAAATTTTATAAATCCTTCAATGACATTTACTTAAAGTACAAGACAAAATTGATTTTCCTTATTAAAACTAAATGGATAATAAAAAAATTCTTTCAGACATAAGCCACTGAATTCCAGATATTTCTACAAAATAATTTCCAGTCTGTGTTACACCAAGAGCTTTCATTACACTTATCTTCTGCATAACTTATTTCCAGTTCATTCCTAGCCCTCTTAGCATCATTGAAGCAACCAGCAGCAACCTAAAAATAAGTCCTGCAAAATAACCCTAGACTAACTGAAAGTCCAGGAAACTACTTGTGTCTGCAAGGCTCACATTTCTCCCCACCCCTCTCCCTTCGTTCCTTCCTGTATAGTTTCTCCTGTGTGTCCAAAGGTAAAATTGAATATCGTAAGAAAGGGCAAGCCCAGTTATAATCTCAATTTCTGGGAAATCTATCAGTACAACTAAGATCCTTACTCTGCTGTAATCAGTTCTGCCTGCAAGCAGAGACCTAGGGTCTCATAAAGATGACTTAAGAGTTATCCTCCTTGCATACATCGTCTTCTAATGACCTAGGTATAATCGTATAGTAGGTGAGAACCTGCTTCCAGGTCTTCAAAAATCTGCCCCAGGTTGTGTTATCTCATTGCTAGGATCATATTTTCAACTAAATACTTAGTATCTCTGTTAAAATTGGAATAATGAAAGCATTATAGTACAATCAGATACAGATTTGTACAGGATCTAATGATAAAAAAGTGGTTTTTGTTTGCTGCATCAGTAGGTAGACAATGATCGCATGAGGTGGGCTCACTGCTGGAATGATTGAAACAGTTGGGACCAACTGAAATAATCATGATGGCCAATCTGAAGAATATTATTCTTGCTTGTAATATGGTGAAAATCATTATTGTCATTCCACTGGTAAGAAAACTTTAAAACAAGCAGCATGGGATTCAGGCAAAGAATAACCTGGAATTCAGATAGCTGAACTGAATACTTGTTAGTCTGAACTCTTAGCTGACCTACTCTGTTTGAATGGAAGATGGCAGCCCTGGGTATTTATTGTTAACAGTTTCCTATATTTGTTATGCCTATGTCTAAATCAGAAAGACATCTTTTTGAGAATAAGATTTCATTTCCCTCTTAGTGGGTAGTGAGAATATGAAATTTTCATTAGTGCTACCTCTGCTGCATGCATTCTAAATCCTTTCTTCATTCTTTAGCGTGGCCAAAGTAAACTGTCTTGCAACTGATGTATACATTCTCATTTCCACTCAAGCTCTTTATGGTGAATTGGTTGCATTTAATTAATTTAGTAACTAAAATCAAATAATTATCTATTTTTTACATAGATGCATTGTAAGAAAGGACTGATTTCAGATGGTTTCTGTAACAAAGGAAAAAATGCAAGTCTCTCAAAAATGAGATCTGAAAAAACATCTCTGTGGATATCTTCAAAATATTTTCTTCCTTTTAAATGCTTTGTTGAAAAAACAATGACACAAAGAATAACTTTGTTATTCTCTGAGGGCTGGAACCATGGCTATTTCTGGACATGATAGTAAGAGAAGAGTGACATTGTTTTACTTGGGTGACAGACAGCTACCACAACAAATGTGAAAACACCATCTTGCGTCTCAGGAAGCACCTGTCTGAAGATGACATAGAATGGCTGAGCTGCAGTTTTCTTTTCTAGATTTTCTTTCCTGTCCATAACAAAGTATACTAAATGTCTGTGAAAAAAAAAGTTCTATATTTCTAAATACTCTGCAATTGTATTTCTAGAGATTGTATATATCCTTACCTGGTACAGAAGTGCAGAATGCAATGTCCTCTTTCT
Organism: Crypturellus undulatus; assembly: GCA_013389825.1. NCBI lineage: Eukaryota > Metazoa > Chordata > Aves > Tinamiformes > Tinamidae > Crypturellus > Crypturellus undulatus. The sequence continues at coordinate 296,410 of VWPW01025299.1, forward strand.
CATCAAGCCTCTTTTTAAACCATTCTCAGGTTCTTTTGCTCATGCTCCAAGGAAAAGCTTCCCAACTTTACATTCAAAATTACTAAGCACCATCTCTTAGTTACTCGAGTTTTTTGTTCCACATTTTTGTCTCAGGTGAAAAATATCTTCTGCCCACTTCTGTTCAGATATGCTTGATAAGCTTTTAAAAAAAATCACTACCCTTATTTCTGGAAATATTATTCATATCATTTGATGATATGAGGATAATTTCATGATGTCATTTGATAAGGTTCTTCTCTTAGGTTCAGATCTATGACTGATTACTGAAGGCTTGCCAAAGAGCAACTACAAAAGGAAAATGAAAAACTCAGACTTTCTTCTTAACTGTTTACCTTCTTCTATGCAGGAAAAGAAAGAAGAAAGGAGGCAAATCAATAACGAATAGTTTTGTAGTTAGTCTGTTGAGATTCAGGGAAATTTCAGACTCCAAGAGCAGAACTCAGAAGCCTTCCTCTAATCAGCATTAACAAGCTGGGCCTCATTATTCTGCATAATATTATTCATATTATTTGGTGCTGTTTTCATACTGACATTTTTGCCATGGTATCTCCAAGTTAGAAAGCTGAGTTATAAGACCAGCTATTTCAAAACCAATCACATGGACCTGAGACTTCATAAAAACTCAGGCCAAAATCCTGAGATTAGCTTAGCATAGCTCTGCATACCAGTGAGCTCCTGCAGAGTTGTCCTTCCTTTTATTTTTCATAGGGCAGAAACAGTCATATGAATAGGAAATAGGGAGTCTTCAAAAGGGTGCTGTGTGCATTCTCATACTCATGTTCTTCAGTAAGGAGAGCAAAAGAGGAACATGGTCTGATGAAAATAACTCTCCAGGAACAGTTCTCTACTGCATCCACACATTCAACCACTTGAGATGGCAAGAAGAACAAAGCCCACTGTAACAGTACCAAAATACTTGTCTGTATAAATATACCTGTCTAAAATCATTCCTAAACAAATTTTAAATTAGGAGGTAAAACAAAAAGAAAAACAAAACAAAACAGCCTCTCCCAAACCACACTCCGAACAGATTTGCTCTTAATCTAACCCTGTGCAGACCAGATGTTATCTTCAGTAAACACAAGCCACATTTATATCAATAAATAGGGTGGTGCTAGAGGACTGAATATGTGGTCAAATCTTCTGCCCAAACTATATGCATTTCATAAGGTTTGACATAATACTAGCTCTAGTACACTAAAACTCAGACCTGAAAAAAACTGAGGAAGAAGAAGAGGTTCACAAGAATAGTGAAACAGGCTTCAAACTGTCCTTTTGGCTTTTTGTTTACCACCATAGGTTACGTGACTGAACTGCTTGCTCAGCAGTTGCTGTACTGATTTTTCTTCTGAAGCATTCAAGACATACAGGAAATCTAATACACCCACTTGATGTCATTTACCATCATAAGAAATGAGAAATATAAAGAAATACTAGACCATTAAAATGATCATGTGGCATGAAAAATGTTACTAGGACTACAGTCTAATAATAGCTCCAAGCCCTAATAGGAATGGACTTCTTAATTCCTACTCTTCATTTTGAAAATTGAGAAGTATGTATATTGGGATCCCTTTTAAAAATAAAAAGCTTTCTTGGTGTACTGTAGCAGCAGCAACCTGGGTTTCTGATTTTGCAGACAGACTGAGAAATTTGATGAGCTTTTTTATTGATGGAAAGTCACATTTTTCATAATCTTACTGCAGTGCAGCAGGAGAATTTTGTCTAACAATATCTAAAATGATGCTGAATATAACTGCAGAAATGATTGGAAAAAACAGGACTGCAAAATGGTGACTATAACATCCTAATTTTTAAGTTAGCTTCAGTCTTAAAATAGCAATTTAGGAATAATGTAAAGTGAAGTGTCTTCTGGGTCTTCCACACCAAAATATATTAAGAAAGTGTCCAAAACAAGAATAGCAAAAACTTTTGAACTGATATAATCTAGCAGTAAGCTTATTAAAAAGCAAGGGAGATTTAGAAGACATTAACTGCTATAAAAAAAAAAAAAAAAAGACTCAGAAAAATGAAATTAGGGTATGGAAAAATTAATCAAGACACTGATATATAATCAAAAGGGACAAAGAAAGAAAATTCATGCATAAGCAGGGCCATAGAAGAATGCTCCAGCTATATTGCTGTGATTGCCTCTTGCAGAACTTCTGTGTTAAAAGAGAGAGCAACAAGTCATTTGGAGTCATAGGGAAAACTCTCACTCATTTTTCCCCTTCACATCACCTTTTCTTCAAAATTTATGATTATGCAACTAAGCTATTATTCTCAAGAAGTTTAAATTACAAGCTGGTGCTCTAGAGATGTTGCTACATGCTTTTACAGTACTTTTAATCTACAGAGACTTGATTTGTGATTAGAAAAGATAGAAACATGCTGAGATGGTGTTTATTCTTTGCCAAACATACAGATCATTTCCCAAATAGTTAACCAGAGACAAGGAAAGAGAATAGAAATGAAATGGTTTCAACTGAATACAAGATATTATGATCTAAAAATATTAAATAATTTGACTAGTAGGTCTACAGAGACATATTGTTTGGATAGCTAATTGGAAAGATATACTAAAGTTATTAGGATATTTTTATATTCAAGTCATGGAATATGTCATCTGTCATTTAAAATTAGAAAGAGTTCAACAGGGAGAGATCATTTTCTTTAATCTACATTCTACAGTGATTTGCAATTTACTATCCCCTGTTAGAGCATATGCTTTCTGAACATACCTCAAAGAAAGGAAAAGAAAAAAAAAAGACAACATCGAAAGAAAAAAATATAGTGCGGGACTAAATTCATCCTTTGACCAAGGAAGTAATAAAGATTAAAGCCTGCTCTTTTTTCATTTTGACTCATTTCCGATCCAAACATCTCAAAGGAGATCCTACAAGATCATAGAATGAGTAGGAAAGGACCTCTGGGATTCATCTATCCCAACTTCCAGCATCAAATGGGGCAAACCTCAAAGCAAAGATCTTAGATCAGATTGCTACAGCCAGTAAATATTGGAGAATAATAATGACTATAGCAAATAACTTTCTGCATCCAAAATTGTATTTACCCAGGGAGTACGAGCCTGCGTTACCATGTGCCATGCTTCATTATAGCATGTTGTGGCAGGTGAGCACTCTGGTGGAATTACTTAGGGAGCACTCTTAAGAACGTAGAAGACAGTTTTAAAGTCATCTCCTGTTCCTTCTGCATTAGCTAAGAACATCACTACACTGTATGATATGTCTCACCAAGAACATTAATTCTAGCCTTTGAGCTACCTTGGCTTCATCTTTTTTGTTTTGTTTTGTTTCTCTCAAAGTAAATTTTGCAACCTGTTCTTGAAAGGACCTGTTTATAATCATTGTTCCACAGCAAAACCTAGTTCTGAGAAAAACAGTGAAAATGTAAGTCCCACTGAGATATATTTTATAGAAAGTACTTTTAAAGGTCACTTTTAATTTAAACAAAAGTACCTTCATAAAGAATAACAACTGAAGGGTTGTAGTAGTAATAGTAATAGACTAATGTGAATTTTTTAACTAGTCCACAACAATGTTACACTCATGCAACAGCTCATAAACTGTAGCGACTCTGTCCTGAAGAGCTTAGATACAGAATACCAGATAAGCCCTAGAGAACATTTCAGTTCCATGTTTCCAGGAAAGTGTCTTCTGAGTGCAGGTACTCACGGTGATAGCCGAGAGTTTAAAGTACTCCAGGAATATGTCAATGATATATTTCACCTTAATATAGCAACTGTATCCTGATGAAAGGTATTGACTCATTCTAATGTACGAGGATTCTCAACACCAGGCTGGCTGGAAGACCCAACTTACACTGCATTTCTCTTCCTCGATCATAAGCAACTGGTTTCAGATTTGCTGGCTCTTACTGCAATCATGGCAAGTTAAGACAACTGTATTTAGAAAATCCAAACCTATTGTCTTTGATGTTCCCCTACTGATTAAGTCCCAGGCTATTATAGCCTAGTTACAGATAGGGTATTCTTTAGGCAAAACACTCAAGCAACTAATATATTGAAGCTGAAAGAAAAAATCACCATCAGCCTGCTAACATACATCTGCTTCTGATTTTCCCTCAGGACTTAGAGCAATTCTCCAATGCCAAGTTCAACTCTTTGATCAAAGAGAGAGAGACATATTCCCACACTTCTAAAGCTTGACATTTAGTATGATAAATGAATATTCCTTTCTGGCAAATGTTTTTCATTCTAAAGACTTAATCAGATAACAAAATAGTACTTTGTTTCAACAAAAGGCAGGCTAGATCTGACAAGCTGTTGTTCTAAAAATGAGTCACTGTCTTATTATTCTGATTCTGAGGCCTCAGGCCAAAAATATGCCATTCATTCATTTTAGGCATCCAAATACTTTCCCTATCCTCTGAAATAAAAGCTTCCATATTTTTTCATCTTGAGCATGCTCTGGGAGAAGTCTCCCAGTGAATTTATTACAACGTACATGTCACAGGTTTTCCCTCTGAGGTTATGAAGAGGGAAAAGAAGGATGGGAATACTGTTTAAAATGTTAACTGAAGCAGCCTGGAGCTGACTGTGGCACAACGCGAATGTCAAGGCCATGCATCAGTGTGTATGTAATTGGGTAGAACAGAAACTTCCTCTGATAACTCCAATATTGGATGCTCCTTTTGCTTTCTAAACATGCTGCAGGTCTGGATGAAGAACAAACAAAACTGAAGTTTTAATACATTGCATAAAAGTCTCCTGACTTTAGTTCCCATCAAAGGAAATATCCTAAAAGGAGAAGGGAGCCTTCACTTTATTTTTCAGGAGTTCATAACATGTGTGGGAGTGACCTTTGAAAAGCATTTAACATTAAGGCCTTTAACATTAATTGAGCACCAGCTAAATTATTTATTGCAAAGATTATTCACTATAAAATCTGTTTTGTCTTTGGCTCAGAAACTGTCTATATTCATAGAATAGTTTGTGTAATTCACTTTTAAAACCCTTTTTGTTCCCCTGAGTTGCATGTAAGTATTTACTATTTATTGCTGAGCAATTTTCCTCTGAAAACAACTGGTAAGAAAAAAGTTTGAGTGCCCTTCATGGTTCCATCATGATATTGGTAATTAGCAGCCTGTGAAATAGCAATGAGCATTACAATACTGAAATACAATACCAATACTGAAACACCTAAACAATGCTGAAAGACTACAGTCACTCCAACCAATGCTATGTATATGGAGTGAAAACACAATATGCTATGGATGACTGGAAACAAACTATTTCAAATGCCAAGAAAAAAAACATAAAATATTTTAAACCAAAAGGCTTTCCTCATGTTAATATCTCCCTACCTCACCAGACCAGTGCCCTTTTCCATGTTCTGTCCTGCATAATTTAAACACAAGTTTCCAACTAGTCTTTCACCTGTTGACTTCAATAGCATGACAGGAATAACCATGATCTTCTTTACACCTAAGGAAAGAGAAAATGTAAAGAATAGAAGTTCCATTTTCTTTTCAAAAAGCATAAACTTTAGAACTGCTATCCTTTCTTTTAAATGTGAAGCTATCTGGCTAAATGGTTAAACCATGCTTAATTGCAGTAGTTAAATCAAAGTTGAGTTTATGACCATAGTATTGGTTAATGGTGATAGTTAAATGTTGATCTATGATTAATGATTGAGCTATGAATATGGCAATATGGCAATCTAATGATAATCGCTTATTTAGAAGATTTAACTGATTATGCAGAGCCTTAAATTCCTTGACAGTTTGCTCGAGAGTTTACTTTTCTTCATCTAAAAGTGTTTTTGTTATCTCTAGTTTTATTTCACCAAGATTGTGTAAGGCGTTCTTTGTAAGTGTTTGTAGTACATCATGGAGAACGGCCATATAGTTTTCAACTGCTGAACATTTTCTGTCATATCAAATTCTGCACTAGAGGTTAAATACTAAAAGTACAGAGAGAGAAAATTATAACCTGCAGTACTCACTGCAGTACTCACATAAAGAAAACCAGAAGTTTAAAAACTTTGCATGAAGATAATTTAAATAGGATAATGATTTCAATATGAACTTGATATTTCATGTTGCAGTTCTGACATGGGGTTCAGTGTAAAAGAAATCAAACAACCTATTAATCAGAACTGATCAGAATCAGTAAAATTTCCAAACATTTTCCAGCAGAATAAGAAAACTGCAAAGGTTCAGGTCAATTTTTCTCGATCCTGTGCTTACTCTAATGTACAATCTTGACTGAATTTAAATAGATAACAAGGGGAATTTACTTCTTCCTATATATTATCTTACATTATCTTGTATTTATTTAAAATGAAATAAATTCATCAATAATATGCTTCCATTAAAGATGATGGATTTCTAGTAATGAGTTTAGCTAATATTTTTAGCCACTAAATTATAACTCGGCTCTGGCATTGGCAGTTTATCTTGTCTTGCTGAAAAAGTAGCCATTAGGCAAAATAGTGAGTCACTATTTTAATTTCTCTGAAGAACAGAGAACAAAAGAAGGGAAATTGCTGGTCACCATGGATACCTACTCCTTTTTTCATGCAGGTTTTGGGTTTTTTTATGAGACTGACTTTGAAGCAAGAAGCTTAAACTGTCTGGCAAGATGCTATTCTTTCGGGAAAAAAAATAAAACCAGTATAAAGCTCTATAGTTTCAAAAAAATTACAAGTCAATAGCAAAACTCTCAGATTTGTGATGCTGTTAAAATTTCATATCATATTATCACGTTCTTTCAGTCATTTAAAATTCTCACAGCATCTCTAGGCAATCTATTCCAGTGTTGACCATTAAAGAAGTTTTTTTCTTATATTTAAAAGTAATTTCTTGTATTGCAATGTCTGCCCATTGTTTCTTGTCCTTTCAATAGATACCACTGGAAAGAGTCTGGTGTCATCTTTCAGTGTGGTGCTCTCCTCTACTCAAACTGCTGTTAGCAGAAGTAGTTCAAAATCACAGTGGTCCCAAAATCATACTGGTCCCAGAAGTCTGTTCATTCTGGTTCCAACTTTGGCATAGTTTAGGCAGATAGATTTCCCTCACCAAACAGATCTGCTTAGGTGTATGTACACTGAGATAAAGCTTTTCTGGTTTGAGATGAAAATTCTCGGTTAATACAGTTTACTGGGGCAAGCATGTCAAGTCCACACGCAGGGAATTGGTCCTCTGGGTGAGATCCTCAGCTAATGGAGATAAATACAGTTTTAAGCTTTAATATAAACTATAAACTACATATTCAGCAAGAAGCCAAGTATGAAAAATTCATGTTAAGAGCACATCAGACTCTGCAACTTTAATATTTATTGGAGATCTTACAACTATATGAGGTTTATGCATCGATGGAAAGAAGATTTTTTGCTGTCAGTTGATACCAGCTACATTTTTTATTACCCTCACACAAGCAGGGTCTCAGTCTAAAGATGCAAGGTATTAGGATGAGAATCCACAGGATGGGAAGTAGATTCATTTCAGAAGGAATCAGACTGTGATCAACTATTTTAATATTATAATTTGATTGCTTTCTTATTTAATTACTCCATTCATTCACATCTCCAAGAAGGTTGTCCTATGCTTGTCAAAAGTTAATCCTGACAGTGTGAATGCATTTTTTTCCCTTTGTACTCAATGCTGGCTCTGAGTAGTACATAAGAACCAAAAACCAAGATTTGCAGCATCATACTAGCACAGCAAAGCATTGCTTCTTTTGGAAAAATCTGATTTAAATGTGCTAGAAATAAGAACACTTAAAGACAACATTATTTGGAAACATGTAAATGCAAGAGAGATTTTATGAAAAATCATTTGACATCAGAGATTTGCAGCAGAAAATCTCTTTGCAACCATGAGATTTTGGAGTTCATCATCCTGCGAAGAGGAAGCTGGGCAAGAAGTAGGATTGCAACCTTGGACTTCAAGAGATAACTTTGAACTCCTCAGGTTGCTCCTTGGAACCCCTGAGGAATCCCCTGGGAAAGTGTCCTAGGTGGAAAGGGAGTCCAGGAGAGGTGGCTAATATTGAAACATCACTTTCTCCAAGCTAAGAATCGGTGCATTCCTACAAGAAAGTAGGTGAGCAAGGCGGGCAGGAGATATGCGTGGATTGGCAAGGAGCTGTTGGATAAACTCAATGAGAAAAAAAGCACGCGCATAATGTGGAAGAAGGGCCAGGTCACATGGGAAGAATATAGGAACATTGTGAGAGAATGCAGGGATGCAAGGAGGAAGGTCAAGATCTGTTTGGAATTAGAGCTAGCAAGAGATGTCAGGAACAACAGGAAGGGCTTCTACAAATACATCAGCAGCAAGAGGAAGACTAGGGAAAATGTTAGTCCCCTGCTGATGGAGAGGGTGCCTTGGTGAGGAGGATGAAGAGAAGGCAGTTATTAAACGGCTTGTTTGCCTCAGTCTTTACTGCTAAGGCTAGTTCCCATGAATTACAGAGCCTGGAAACAAAGAGAGATAGTCACTGGTCAAGGAGGATTGGGCTAGGGATTATTTAGGTAAACTGAACACCCATAAATCTAGGGGCTCAGATGGGATGCATCCAAGAGTGCTGAGGGAACTGGCGGGGGCTTATTGCTCAGCCACTCTCCATCATCTTCAAGAGATTGTGGAGAGCGGGGGAGGTGCCTGAGGACTGGAAAAAAGCCAACAACACTCCAGTCTTCAAAAAAGGGCAAGAGGGAGGAGGCAGGAAAATACAGGCCGGTCAGCCTCACATCCGTCTCTGGAAAAGTGATGGAGCAGCTCAGCCTAGAGATCATCTCTAGGTATGTTAAGGAAAAGAAGGTGATCAAGAGTAGCCAGCATGGATTCACCATGTTTGACAAACCTGATAACCTTCTGCAATGGGATGACTGCCCAGATGGATTATGGGAGAGCCATGGATGTTGTCTACCTNGGATGGATTATGGGAGAGCTTGACTTCAGCAAGGCTTTTGACACCGTCTCCCATAGCACTCTCATAGGAAAGCTCTGCAACTGTGGGTTAGATGAGTGAACAGTAAGGTATATTGAGAACTGACTGGATGGCAGAGCTCAGAGGGTTGTGATAAATGGGTCCACGTCTAGCTGGAGGCCTATGGCAGGTGGTGTCCTGCAGGGATCAGTACTGGGCCCGGTGCTCTTCCACTTGTTCATCAATGGCTTGGACAAGGGGACAGAGGGCACCCTGAGCAAGTTTGCAGATGATACCAATCTGGGTGGAGTGGATGACACTCCCGAGGGCTGTGCTGCCATTCAGAGAGACCTAGACAGGATGGAGAGTCGGGCAGAGGGGAACCTCATGAGGTTCAACAAGGACAATTGCAAGGTCCTGCACTGGGGTGGAATCACACCCATTAGGGGTTAACCTGCTGGAAAGTAGCTCCATGGAGAGGGATTTGGGAGTACTGGTTGGCAACAAGTTAACCATGAGGCAGCAATGTGCCCTCCTTGCCAAGAAGGCCAATGGGATCCTGGTCTACATGAGGAGGAGCATTGCCTGAAGGTCGAGAGAGGGGATCCTGCCCCTCTGCTCAGCTCTAGTGAGGCCGCACCTGGAGTATCGGGTGCAGTTCTGGGCTCCTCAGGACAAGAGGGACGTGGAGCTGCTGGAGAGGGTCCAGTGGAGAGCGACAATAATTAAGGGACTGGAGCGTCTGTCCTATGAGGAAAGACTAAAAGTGAGCTGGGCCTGTTTAGCCTGGAGAAGAGAAGATTGAGAGGGGATCTTATGAACATATACAAATACCTGAGGGGAGAATGTAAGGAGGATGTGGCCAAACTCTTCTCAGTGGTAGCCAGCAACGGGACAAAGGGGTGCAAATTAGGGTACAAACTGAAACACGTGAAATTTCATTTTCATATGAGGAAGAACTTCTCTACTGTGAGGGTGACAGAGCCCTAGAAGAGGCTTCCAAGAGAGGTTGTGGAGTCTCCTTCTCTGGAGGTCTTCCACACCTGCCTGGATGTGAGCCTGTGCCATGTGCTCTGGGTGTCCCTGCTTCAGCAGCAGTGTTGGACTAGATCTACAGAGGTGCTTTCCAAACTCAATCATTCTGTGATTCTGTGAAAATAAATTCATGTTGAGAAGAAAAGGCCTGTCGCAACTGACAGTCTGTACTGATAGATATTTAATTCCACCTGAAGAGCAATGTGTTTTTTACCAGCAGACAGCTTCTCTTGCAATATTTTCAGTGCAAGAGAATTATTTATTGCAAACATAAATTATCCAATAAAAAAAAAAATTAATGCCTCTTGATTATGAATAAATAGTATTGTTTTGAGGGATAAGTAATGGCAGGAATCCTTCATTATTTTTTTCATAAAGGAAAAAAAAACTGAAGTCTGAAGGATAAGATCTTTTAAAGTACTTTTTTTTTTTTCAAAGGTACACCTCCTTTTTGCAGAAGACAATTTTTACAATCTGCTTCTGTACGAATTCACTTAACCAATTCCAGGATCCTTGCTATGTATCCAAACCTGGAAATACCAATCCCCACATGCTAATACCGGATAGTTGCTTCATACATACAGATTTCTACAGACCACCTTATCTTCTTTACCAGCTGTGCATAGCCTTTTATGCCACCATGCATAAAACGCAGACAAACGTCATTTCCATCACGTTTATTATAGGTGAGAGACTGTATTTGGATAGCTTCTCTAAACAGTGCACAAATGAGGCAAGTCTGAAAAGTCTCATAAGAACTCTTATATTTCTTGTATCTAAGGGTAGCCTGGCTAAGAATACCTTGAAACACTCAAAATTTCTATTTCTGTTCATTTTCTCTGCAGAAGACATATATCAAGAAGACTGAACAGAAGTATTAATAAATAAGAGAGGAAGACATTAAAAAAAAAAAAACAAAAGAAAATCAAATTGCAGAATATTAAAAAGATCTCAGTAACATAGTAGACACGTGCCACTATAAATCACGAGATGTGAGAGACACTGCAATCTGACTCTTCTCCCTGTGGATAAATAACGTACTGGGGGGCAAATGCAGAAATACTCCATCAACCCACATTCAAAGCAATAAGAGTGACAAAATGTACGCAGTCTAGCGGACATTAATGATTGGAAGTTGGGGAAAGAATGGATTCTGTTCATTAGCTTTTATCTCATTCTGAACATAATAAACTCAGATTCAGTAAGCATATGAAGCTTGATGAGATTTTCTAAAGATTTTTGAAAATGCACAGAATGGATGTGCCCAGAATAGAGTTCTTGGGGTTTTTTTTTTATTAAGCATTTATTTTATTTTGAATTGGAAAAAAGGGAAGTTGTGAAAGAGTTTAGCTTTATATTTGATTTCAAACTATAAGGCAAGTTCATAAACAAGGCAATCTGATGAATAGTTTCTTCTGTTAAACTTTGAGGGATTATTTTTCAGTTAAAACTGAATCTCTCATAAGTAATAAGAGCTTTCTAATTAGTCAATAATAGCTTCATTAGTAAATGTTAATTTCTTCTGAAACTAGCTAAAGGATCTGCTGTCGTTTTTCACAACTTTATTGGCTGCAGCCCTCGAGGTGCAGCTACTTTCCTGATGTGGAAATGCCTGCACAATGGCACAGCGCTGCAGAACTTCAGTAGTTTCTGAAATCTTAAGAGTCTTCTATCTCTTCTATATAGACATACTCACCCAACTGTGCCCATCATTAAGATAATGATTGTAGTGGTACCTATGAGCTGGCTTTTTCCAAGATCAGTAGATAAGTTTATATAATTTGAGAAAGAATTTCAAAAAAACATTCTCATTTTCATTTCATTATTAGACAGAATGATGCCCAATCTCTAAATTACTAAAGGCGTGACTAGGAACTAGGAAGGAAGCTACATCAGCTCCTCTCCTCCCCTCTCCTCCCCTCCCNGAAAGAATTTCAAAAAAAATTCTCATTTTCATTTCATTATTAGACAGAATGATGCCCAATCTCTAAATTACTAAAGGCGTGACTAGGAACTAGGAAGGAAGCTACGTCAGCTCCTCTCCTCTCCTCTCCTCTCCTCTCCTCTCCTCTCCTCTCTCCTCTTCTTGCTGCCTGTATAGGTTAAATATTACTCACTGCAGGCTCATCTGCTCCCTCAGTTGTATAGCTTAGGAATGACCTCAGCATTTCCTGTAAGTTCAGTGAAGTATTTGTCGTGTTCTTGAGCCTTTAAGGTCCATATGTAGTGCTTTGTCCTTTCCACCCACTATGATTGTTACACCAGTATTATTCTGAATATCTACAAGGTGATAAAATATCTCAAGCCAGGCACATGAGAACAGACTGGAAGAAAACCTTCACTCATATTTTTCTTCGCAGTTGTATCTTAGCTGGTCTCTCACTCTCAGCAAAACGAACAACAAAAACAAACAAACAAAAATTCAGCCCAAATGATGCAAGTTCACATTAGATGTTTACAAAAATTCAGTGGCAAAATAGTCTCTCTCCAGAGATTTAGAGGCTGCTGACACTGGATTTTGTTCCCTACACAGCATACATACAGTGCAGAGAGCATTTTGAGAAAGAGGCTGCAGATATTCACACAGATTTCATTCAGGTACGCGTAATTAAAGATAATTAAGCTCGACCAATTCTTTTAATTAGTTCTTTTGAATGCCACAGAAGCCTCATTTTCCTTTATTTTTTCCCTCTAAATTGTATTATCCAATTTTTGCTGTTATTTTAAGCTGTAATACAGCCCATGTTAACAGTGTGCATTACACTTTGTTTTCATTCTGGTCTTTACATCATAAGCAGTTCAGAATTTTTTTTCAGATAGTTGACTGAAAAATGAAATGCCAGTTACAAAGAGAACTGCGTCAGGTCATTCACAGATTCACAGAATGGCTGAGGTTGGAAGGGACCTTCAGAGATCATCTAGTCCAACCCCCTCCTCAAGCAGGATCACCTACAGCACATTGCACAGGATTACATCCAGACAGATTTTGAATATCTGCAGAGGAGAATCCACAGCCTCTTTGAGCAAGATGCTGCAGTGCTCTGTTACTCTCACTGTACAGTTTTTCCTCGTGTTTAGACAGAACTATCTGTGTTTAATTCATGTCTGTAGGCTCTCATCTTGACGCTGGACACTACTGAAAAGAGTCTTGCACAATTCTCTCCCTGTCCTCCTCTCAGATACCTATACAGATTGATAAGATCCCCCATAAGTCGTCTTTTCTCTAGGGTAAAAATTACCACCTCTTTCAGCCTTAATCATCCTCATATGCCTTTGCTGAACTCACTTGAGAAGCTCCATCACGTCTTTGCTGTTCTGGGGAGCCCAGAACTGGAGCCAGTGCTCCAGATAGAGCCTCACCAGGGCTGAGGAGGTGGGGAGAATAACCTCCCTCAATCTGTGGGCAACGCTCTGCCTACCGCAACTCAGGACACCATGGGTCTTCTTTCTGGAAGGCTAGTTTATAAACATTCCTGGCTTGTGGTCAGCTTCTTGCTAGCTGTGGTTCTTCTCTACAGAACTGCTCGCCAGCCTCTCAAGGCCCCTCTGAATGGCAGCGCAGCCCTCTGGGGTATCAGCATCTCTTACCATTTTTGTATCGTCGTCAGACTTGCTGAGGATGCACACAGTTGTTTCATTAAGATCACTGATGAATGAAATAAACAAGATGGGATTAACTCAGCTGAAAGATAGTGAGATTCTATACTGGGCTGTTGAATATCTTGCCTTTTTACCTGTAGCATATTTAGAATGAATAAGCAATTTAAAGATCTTTTTGTTTAGCTTAGTCATAGTGACGCATAAATGGCACACAATCATATCTTCTCTTCCAGGAGATCTGTGAAGCCACTGAGATTGGATTATCTACCTCTACTGACCTATATGTGTTTGATTTGTAGTTTAGAGACATATATTTGCGAACACTGTAGAGACCTGCACGTTTAATCAACTAAAAAGCCATTCCAAAAAGCAGAAAATGATTTGGGGGGTTCCCTGACACAGAGTATCAGGTGATTCTAAGTACTTTAGGATTCCAGAAAGGTTAATAGAAGGAAAGATCTTTAATAAAAGTGAATGATCTCTCTGCATCAGGAATATTCTTTTGTTTATATAGTGAGTGCTAATGTGTTTCACCATTTCATATGCCTAAACAAAAACAAAGAAACAAACAACAAAAAAAACACAAGAAACAAAGTCTCAAAGGCAAAATAAAAGATGAGTTACCTCGAAGCCTACAGATTTAAGAGATACTATTCTGCCTAAAATAAATGAAAAAAAAAGGAATGAAAGGAATGAAGCAGAACAGAAATACAAATCCAGCTAGCTCTCATCTCAGGAAAATTCTAGAAGATCCAGACTGCTGGTTGCTCTTAGATTAAAAAAAGAAAAGGGAAAAGAAAAGGGGAAAAAGAAAGAAAGCCAAGGCCTTGCTCTTCATCTGAGATAGACTGGGGAAACATGGGTAACTTACAAAGTTTTTGACATATAGGAAAAGTATTTACCAGCCTTCTCTATGAGTAAAAAGCTGCCCAAAAGCAAAAGCAAAATCACATTGGCAAGAATGTCTAGAAAAATGTCTAAAATAAAATGACATCATCAGATTTGAATGCTTACCTAAAAGCTATATATGACTATAAAGTAATCATATTAGTGGAGAACTAAAGTCCTTCAGAAGGCAAGAAAATATTTTTAGGGAATAGTTTAAAACCAGAGTGAGTATATTGCAGCACTTCCCCAGAACAACTTCCTCACACCAAACAGGTTGCAGTCGGGAGCCTACTGCGCTGTAGGAGACAGGAGATCGGAGAAAAAGATTTTTCCTCCCTGTTTTAAGGCATCAGAAGAACATGAACATAGAATCATAGAATCATAGAATGCCTAAGGTTCGAAGGGACCTCTAGAGGTCATCTAGTCCAGCCCCCCTGCACACACAGGGCCACCTAGAGCACGTGGCACAGGGCTGCATCCAAGCGGGTCTTGAAGATCTCCAGAGAAGGAGACTCCACAACCGCTCTGGGCAGCCTGTGCCAGGGCTCTGTCACCCTCACCGTCAAGAAGTTCTTCCTTAAGTTCCCGTGGAACTTTTTATGCTTCAGTTTGTGGCCAGTTTCTCTGGTTCTGTCAGTGACCACCAGTGAAAAGAGGCCAGCCCCATCCTCCTCACTGCCTCCCTTGAGGCACTTATAGACACAGATCAGATCCCCTCTCAGCCTTCTGTTCTCCAGGCTGAACAGGCCCAGCTCCCTCAGCCTCTCCTCATAGGGCAGATGTTCCAGGCCCCTGATCATCCTCGTGGCCCTGCGCTGGACTCTCTCCAGCAGCTCCACATCCCTCTTGTACTGTGGGGCCCAGAACTGGACACAGTGCTCCAGATGTGGCCTTACCAGGGCTGAGTAGAGGGCCAGGATCACCTCCCTCGACCTGCTGGAGACGCTCCTCTTAATGCATCCCAGGATGCCGTTGGCCTTCTTGGCCACAAGGGCACACTGCTGCCTCATGGTCAACCTGTCATGCTTAACTTCATGCTTAACTGATAACTGAGACAACTGATTCCCAACTGTACTCTTAATCATATGGATTACTGAACTTTTAAACTTGTTTTTCCCCGTATATGTCAAGGAAGAGCTGATAGATACAAACATTCTCAAATCAAAGAAAATTACCACCTCCAACAACTCAAAGGCATCTAACAGAGAAAAAGACTTTCAAAACTCACATCTAACACCATTTTTTTCAAGCAAGGAAACTAGAATAAAATGGCACCTAGGAATGGAGTGTGTACAAACAGTGTTTGAAGATATTGATTATTCGCAGGTAACTGCACAGGATGTATCTGTTTCTTCCCAATGATTCAGTTAAATTGTGATTACATGTCTATGATGTTATGAATACATACCCATTTAATCTAGACTTTATTGGGGGTGAACATGGATCTTTCATCCATAACACAGGTTGTAGCAGCTTACGCCGAATCAGTATTAAAATACTGATCACAAGATTGAGACCCCCTTATTTTAAGACTTTATATATGCATACATCTTCAGTTACTATTCTGAAGATTTTCTACTCTAATAAGCTGAAGAAACAGTACAGGTGAAGAAATAGACTTTCCTATGGAAATATGCTACTCAGCCAGAAACTCAAGCCCCTTTGTCAACCCGAGGGGAAGATAAGTACAAGCTAATATTTCCTTGCCTACGGATCCTTCCAGAACTAGCTTTTCCTTTCAGAAAGACGGAGTTGATCCTCATTGTTTGTTACTGCAGGAAAAATTCAGTCACATAATTAGAAAAAATATGGTTTCATTTTTGATTCATATTTTTCTGGCTTTGAGATTCTTATGGAAAACATCTACTTCCATCTGTCTTATATATGTTTCCCCAAAAAGTCCTGTTGTTCACAAGAAATGCTGTTCAGATTTGTCCCTTTTACCCTTGACAGCATTTTAACAGACCATTCATCAGTTGACTTGGCCCTCAGTTCCTTGAATAAAGGGGTTTCTGTTATAGTAAATGAAGAAAATACAGCCAAGTCATCCGTCTCTAGAAAAAGCACAGTATTAACTCAATACTCTCAATCAATCAATACTCTCTAATCTCAAATGACATGATACTGTGTTATAAACACAAATGAATATATTCTTTTGGTTTTACCTCTCTGATCCTGTCCTCACGGTGTTTTATAGTATTATTTTGTCAAATCCATGAGACAGAAAAAAAGATTAGATTTAACCACCAATAAGCAATTCTGCAAGTACTTAAGAAAACTTCTTTATCTCCCTTGCCTGAGGATTGTATAAATACATCTCCACGCTTGTTTTTAAAGATTGGCAAGAACATGGATAGGTATTCAGAGAAAGATTTAAAAAAAAAAGATTTAGGTTAAGCTTGTCAAAAAGCTTTGAATTATTATCAGTTTGTTAGGACTAAGCTCCAAAAGGCAAAGGAACAGTCATTTTCTGTGGAGACATACTGCCCACTGCTTATTAATTTCTTTTTCAGCTGTTAATGGCTTTATATTTCTCAAGCGGATGCTAATTTATTATCAGAGAGTCCTCTAGAAATAGTCTATGTTGGCCTTAAAAGTTGTTACCAGCCTGTGTTGGAAGCTCTGCTTTAATTGATAGATGAAAAATTTGTATGTTTTCCCAGTTTCTGATGCTCAGGGAGAAAATTTTCACAGCACCTGCCCATCTGTGCCTGGCTGAAGCCACAGACATTAGTCAGTTCTTTGCATGAAACTAAATTAATCCACAGTTTTTGGTCTCCCCACCTTCACACACTCCCAGAGGAGCTATAATTTACTAATGCGGTGGATGCACTCAGAAAACAAAATGATTATTCACTGGTATTCTCATCCCGCAGCTGGCAAATTTGAGCATAGGAAGTGTGTAGTAGCTGATAATTCTTATGGAACAGATGTCTTTTCATAGTGAATCTGGCAAAAAGCAAAAAAATAATGGATTTGCTCATCTGCTTCTGTGTGATACATTTGATGTCCCAGTGAACGTGCTAAGTGGCAATTCTTTTTGAAGACTCCTTGAGAATTGGCATCCTGACTGTGAAAAAAGACAGGATCTTGGAATGAAGATAAATCTTGGCATTTACCACCCAACAGATTTAAATTCTGTATTAGTGAATTAAAAGAATAGAAATATATATTATCTATGAAAAGACACCAAGACACCAAACAAAGATCAATGGCAGTATTAGAGGTTTTGATTTAGCTGAGGATTGCCTCACAGTCCTTCAGTGTGATTGCACAGATTTCAACAAGATCTCCTGAATAATTAAATAGTTAACTGAACCAGAGGGAATGACAGCTGTAAGTCCAGGAGGAATACATTGTGGTAACAACTTCATCACCCAATTCAGCCAAAATTTAAGATAAGATTTCTTAAGAGAACATAGCTGGTAGAACACAACTGAACTACAGGCTGTGGGTTAATATGTGAATAGCTTGCTCTCCATACATTTGCTTTTCACTGCCTTATCACATGGAATTGCTGATTTTTCTGACAGTGTGGAGGGAACGATGCCCCAAGCAATGGGACATGCTTAGTAAGGAAAGACAGGTAAGGCCCTTACCTTACCTATCTGTGTGGAATAAGAAAATATATGTGTTCAAACTGCAACTGATGGAAAGCTAAGATGTATAACAGGAATACAAATCAGAAGTGTTTTACCTGAGCTAGCACCACTCATCTCCTTTACCTCCAGTTTGTTTTCTTTTGCTTAGTTTTCCTCTTCTAAAACCAATTTATTCCAAAAGCAACCTTCCAGGTGCCCACAAAGTGAATATATGCCTTATTTTCCTTCCTGGCCTCAGCCCTAAATCCCAAATCCCTCACTGCCTTCCTTCACCCAGCTGAGTTTGCCAGATACCATTTAATCTGTAGCTCTATCATATATGCACTTGGTAATCAGCTGCTGTGCAAAGTTGCAAATGGCATGTGATAATAACTTGCAGAGGACCACATTCTGTAGTGTCAGAGCATAGATACTTGCTGGTAAAGAAACTATCCAAATACATACAAAATACCTCTGTACAATTTATACTTAAAATGCCACACTGGGAAGTAAGGCTTTTATATGAAACTAGAAATCCTGTTAGAACAGAAAGCTAAGTGCACCTGTGAAGCTCAGGCTCAGTGGAAATATTGCTCCAAACCAGGATAAAATAAGTTTCTTAAATATTTATGCCATTTTCTTTCACTAGCGGTGAGACAAATCTCAGAGGCCAGCCCAGTCTCTATGGTTCTGTGTTTCTGATGAGCTTTCAGAAAGTATAAGCATATTTTGCACATTAGAATTAGCAGCCAGAGGAAATGAGAAGGAACTTGTGATGCCAGTACAGTGGGAGGGAGGGAATATCCTACCTAAGACGCCTTGCAGAGGAAAGGGAAAGAATTTTAACACTTGCGTAAAACAGTTGAGACTTGGAAGCACAAAACAGCTTAAGACATGAAAAAGTGCTAAATTAAAGAAGCAGGAGAGAAAGATAAACAGATGCACAGGACTGACAGAAGGAAGGAGTTTTTCCAATGAGCCTCACCTTCATAGGCATACCTGTTTTCACAGTACTTTTAAGTTTCATATAGAACTTCATATATAGGCCTCTTCCTATAGACGGCAAGCAAGTGGGAAGATGCACAACCACATACACATGGGAGAGCAGGACCTGGAATGAACTGCGCACTTCCCTTCACTGCATCCATCTAGGGGTCCCTTTAGCAGTTATCCTATTTTTTGAACAGCCACTCACTTTGCTTTCAGAAAAAAAAAAAAAAAGAGTGCAAAGATATACTTTTGACACAGGAAAGCTACCAGACCAACTCTTCCAAGCCAAAATAACCTGAAGCACCAACTACTTCCTATGCCATGAGCAGCCTGGGCTCTTCAATGCTCACGCGGAGTCAATACCTCCTTGTGGTACATTTTCAAGCTGCTCAGCCAAGTGATCCTCTTCATGCTGTGCTGAGTGAGCACCTCACATGGTGATCCTCATCAAGTAAGCTCAGTAAAACTTCTGCTATTGCAGCTGTCTAAGCAATATATCAGTAAGCGCCCTTTGCTTGAGATAATTGCCTTGCTTTTCATTATAATAAGAGAAGTGAACAAGTTTCTTTCATAATGCTAAAATGTGGCATGGAGGCATTCCAGGTATGCCAAGGTCCCAGCTCGTCTTGCTGAAACAGATGTCACATCAACATTTGCACAGGAAAGCCAGTAGTTGTGCAGACAAGAGCCAGGAGAGCCAGCATTAAATTTCTCAGTTCAGTGTTCACTGAACAGCGGTTCCAGATGCTAGATGCATAAGCACACATATATGTAACTAAACAGTGTCCAGGAATACAGTTATCTCATCAATTTTTTTTTTAACTCTTTGGAAGACCAAATTATTCCAGTATGAACATTTCTTTTTTCTTTTCTTTTTTTTTCTTTTAAATCTCACTGTTGAATAGCCAGCATGTTCCCTGACAATACTCATTTGGTCCAACCGCCTTTGCCCTGAAATTACTTGATTCCCACAGGTACTGACTAGATCTGCCATCTGTCCCTATGCCCTAGGGAGAACAGCCTAATTTGGGAACACAGTGCTCAACTTTTCCAATTCTTCTGAAGGATGTTTTCAGACCAGAATTTCACTTCCCTTCCCAGTTCTCTTCCCCATTCATTTGCTCCTGGCATTTGTGTGCAGCTATGAGACATGAATGGCCTTAATTGCTCTCCCTTAATGTTCAAGCAATGAAGTCCTCAGGCTGCTCCAAGCTTGAGAGGACAGCTGCCTCTCTGCCACTTGCCAGCACAACCAGTATCTCCCAGGCCTGATCCTGGGTCAGCCCCTCACCAGCCAGCTGCAATTTCTTCTACACAGTGGCACTGCTGCTCCTGTCCAGACCTACACTGGGAACAGAATCTTTTGCAAGGGACATAGTTCTGCCTCAGGATCGGGGTAAATTTCACTTACAATCCCTATGCTTAGATGGAAAGAGCAAAATAGAGAATAGTTTGAAGTGTTTACTTTTCTTGGTAGGATCTGAGACTCCGTCCTTTGCTTTTGTGGAATAAAAACTACGGAGGAGAAGAGGCCAAAAAAAAATAAATAAATAAATAAAAAGAGAGAGAGAGATAATAAAAAGGAAGAAAAGTCACAGCACACCTAAGCATCAGAGTGAGGCAGAAAAAGCTGGATACTTCATACTCTTCCAAGTCAGAACAACTAATTAAACATTCACATTTGAAAATCTTGGCCAGGAGCCTGACTTTTCTACCTTTCTTTACTGCCTGACAGTATTACAGGTCTTTAAAACAGGTTTAAATTAATTCTTTGCTTGTTAGTGATAAGTTATTCATTCCAGGAGAATTCCTGGCTGCATCCAGATTGTGTTGAAGTTCTCAAGGAAGACAAGGAAACAATACTATTTTGGAAAGCTCCTTTTGTGTCAGTGCCATCATGAACGGCAAAGGGAGTGTTTGAAGTATCTCCTATCTGGTTCTACCAAACGTGCCCTCAGTAGGATGGGAGGTATGCAGGTTGTCAGACTTTCATTCCCATACAGCTCAGGTTGATCCTGGAGCGCTGAGGTGGGCCCACTTGAACAAGATGCCTGGGAGAAAAGACTAATGATTCAAATCTGCTGAATGCCTCTGCTGAATTTCTGATATCAATTCAGCTTTCGTAATTTATAGCAAGCCTGTCCCCTGAGAATTGTTTGGTTTCATTTAAATAGATGGCTTAAAGGCAAATTGAGTAGGTGCTCATTATTATGCTCATTATCACTGAACAAATAATACAGGAAGAAACAGGGAAAAAAATGAAAGGACACACAAGGTACTCCTACATTTGCCTGGTCACCTGACATTTTAGGAATATTAGCCCACCAGCCAACATATTGCTTTGTGTGTGCATACTGTGGCTACAAGGGCATTCAGAAGTAGGTAGGCTAGGCTGCAGCTCATTATATGTTAACTATGTTAACACCATGCTGACATGACTGCATTGGTCTACCCATGCCCTCGAGTGCAAGGTAAATTGAAGAGAAATGATCAAGTTCTATCTTTAGCATAGGTCTGGAGTTGGAGAAAAGAAAAAAAAATAAATCCATTTGAGATCTAGCTGAAAACTGGCTTGAGTCCAAAAAAAAGTCTGAATTACTAGTAGCAATCAGACTTATGACTACATGCTTGGAGGCAGGTAGTCACAGACAGACCAAGGAGTAAAACTGAGAAACTGCAGAAACACTAAGGGCCTAAACAGCACATGCAGAATAGAGCACAAAACACAAAAAACAGAGTTGCATCTAAGACTGCAATTACAAAGAAAATCAAAGATATAAGTTTCTATGTATTTATATTATTCCTCATGATTCCTCATAATGAAACAATCGAACTTTTCCACAGTGGTATATCTACGTATTTAGCATTCATAACTCAGTGAGAGATTTGGTCAGTCGTACAGAAGCTGTGCGTATTGTGCAAAGTCCAGGGTTGGCATGAATAGCTTAGAAGAGTTTAGAGTTTAGGTTCCTCCTTCTCGCTTTCCTCCTTTGTTTCCTTCCAAAATCATGTTCAATGCGATAACTTCATAATCCTGTCTGATCTTACTTTTTCCATTCCTGTTTGCTAGACATTATGGTATTTAATAGCTTTCCCTTGAAATAAATCCCTGGATAGTTCAAGTAGATTTGATATTGGAGTTCTTGAGTAAAATATATGTGTATATATATATATATATATATTTATATA
Source organism: Crypturellus undulatus (assembly GCA_013389825.1). Classification (NCBI taxonomy): domain Eukaryota; kingdom Metazoa; phylum Chordata; class Aves; order Tinamiformes; family Tinamidae; genus Crypturellus; species Crypturellus undulatus. The sequence goes on from VWPW01025299.1 coordinate 318,652, forward strand.
TTATACATATAAACACATATAGTATGTGCAGAGGGGAAAATGAGCCTTTTTTTCTCCTATTCATATAATAAACCAGTGTCTTAGAAATACCCTAGCTTTTTTTTCCCGCTTTGTTATGTTTTGAACACCGTACATTTGCTGACTTTGTTCCTCAATCCAGGGATGTTTTTTGTAGCCCAATATGGTGATAAAACCATCACAGATACAGGAGATAAAAGCTGAGCAGCGACTCCAAGATGCTCAGTGGGAGAGCTGGCCAGGCCCCAGCACAGATGCCTGGCTTTGCCCCTGGAAAGGGAACAAAACAATTCACTTCACCAAGTGCCAGATGTAGATGATTCATAGACTAAAAAAGCTTGAAAGTATTTTATTTGAACACTTCACTGAATGGGAAGCAATAGGAAAGAGCAGACAGGAGAGAAAAGCAATAAATTGTTCAGCAGGAAAACCTGACTCTCCTATGCTCCTATGCTGATAATTTGAGTTCAACAACTGCAAAGAAACCCTGTGGTTTAATCATTACAGCAAACCCTTTCTGCTATTCTACCCAGCTCCCCTCTTTAGACTTCAACAAAGTTTTCATGCAGTGTGAAGCTTTTGTTCATCTTCAACCCCAAATAAATACACAGAGTTATTCTATTTAAAATTTCTGGGTGACTATATGTATATGATTTGCACTATGTCTTAAAGAAACATCTCAAGAATAAAATTGTTTTCCTGAAAAAGTAGTTATTCAGATGGAAGATATTAATGTCTTCCTGCCCCTACTCCATGTTTAATGCAATGAATAAAGGTTCACCTGCAGCTCTTAGATGTAACTAATATCACAGAATTATGGAAATTTTCTAGATTGATGAAAAATAGATATCTTTCCTCATATCCAGACCTCTATTCATCTTCCAGGAAAACAAGAGTTAAACATCCTATTTGGAAGGAAGTTCAGATGAACCCAGAGAAAGGGCATAAATTGGAAACCACCTACTTATGGAGTCATCAATGCATGCACAATGTAGGAGACTACAGGAAGCAGCAACAACAAACCACAAACTGGGTCCTGAGACAGACCTGTAAAAACATTGTGAAGGAAGTTAAAACTGGAAAATCTGAGCTGCAGGGAAGAAAGAGTCTTCTTCAGGGCAAGGCTTAGCTGACTGTGGCCTTTCTTATCTCAAATGCATATACTCTATACAGATAGTTACCCTTATATATCCTTATATACCTTGTCTATAGATTTATGTATACCTTTATAGCCTTAAGCATGTAGTAAGTCATGACCTACAATTATGTTCCAGCTCCACAGCCCCTTCGCCTCGTCTACTGCAGGAACTTTTAAACTGTTTTCTTTTAAAATGAGGAAGAAACACACGAGGAAATACCTCAGGCTGAGATTTATTAATTTAAATTTGAAATTCTTCAGATATCACAGCTCTTCACCATCTAATTTCTAATTGCAGGTAAATCAATATTTCCTAGGTATTTTCTCCAGTCCTAGGAGACTGCACAAGCTGTGATCACATTAAATCCTTTGTGCTTTACTGTCCTGAGGCAGGGCACAGACTTCAATCCCCACTTCTGATTCACCTAAAGATTAAAACTGTCTCTTTTTGTCCCAGAATCCTCGAAGATTCTCTTCTGCTTTAGAGATCATTTTCTGTTCTAAGCAGAATATTTGTGTTTGGTCTCCATCCCCTAAGCATACAATTGCTAAGTAGGTCACCGCTGCTACTGAAAAAGCTGCATAGAGCAAATCAGGCTGCTTGTGCAAGGACCTACAATGTGTGCTCAAAAATATTTGTGCTCCTTTAAGAACAGCTGACCTTTGAAGAGGAACTATTACTGAAGTTCTCATATCATTTGATTTCTCAGTCCAGAAATACCAGGTTAATCCTTCTGTAAGTAGCATATAAACTTTATACAATCAGGTTGTCAATGGCTTTCATGATTTACATGATTTACACATTTGAATGTATTTTGAAGCTAAATGTAAACACAAGCTATATTTCAAAGTTTGTGTGTGAAAAACTGAAAACTAATGACAAAGTGACAAAGTGACACAGTAGTTACACAGTCCTCTGTAACTAAATACCCTTTCCTTCCTTTAGTCACCACCTTTATTTCAGTTTTTCACTGAGGCTTAAATTTGAAGAAAACTCCAGAGACAAACAGAGAGAGACACTTGTAATTGTGGGAGAAGCAGTGAGATGTAACAAGAACATAAAAGAAGGTTCTGGAATACACACAGAAAATTAAGATGAGAGAGAAGACCAGAAATCTGACCATAATAATTAAAAACACAGAAATTCAATTAAAAAAAAAAACAGAAAAATCTGAAAGGGGGGTAAATTCAAAAGAGCACCAAATTTATTTACAATTAAAAATGTATTTTTCTGCACCAGTGTTGCATTTGAGCAAGAAAGAAGTGTTTTTTCACAGATAAATTTTGTTTAGAGTTACAAATGGACAGAGGTCTCAAATTTTTGTAAACTGATAAAGCTCTATTAGATATTGATTCTTCTACATCAGCTGAGGCTTTTCAACTGGAAATTTGCTTTCTATAGCTCTCTGTCTGCTTCTATTCATTCAGGATACATATCCCCGACAAAGAAGCCTCTGAACCATCTGCAGGGCGAATGGGCAGAAAAGCCCATGGCCACTCAAGTGTAACAGATGTGGTCACTATCATCTGCCCTGAACCACAGCACTAACTCACAGCCTGTGCACCCTTCACCCCTCTCAGACCATGGGGATGATGCCTGGTGACAAGACCTTTCCAGAGCTGTAGCAGTGGGATGACCAGAAAAGCCTTTTGAACAGCTGCTGAGAGTAAATCCCATCACTTAAGGCACCACTCTCTGCCTTAGCATTTCTATCGTCCCATTCACTATTCCTCATTTTTTTTGCACTCAGGTTGGGCAGTAAATGCAGTAAGAACAGAAATTCATACTCAATGCACGTAATAAAGCTAACAATATTAACAATATAAGAATACACTCTTTTCAAATTTTGTGGACAAAGAGTCCATATAGCAGTCCAATGAGATATTCTCTCCATAACAGACATTAACAGTACTGTTAATAGAGAAAAAGTAAAAATAAAAAAAAAGAAAAAGAAAACACTACCTAGAATAAGGCAATAGAGGGTTTTTGGAAGGGGTTTTCTTATGTCTGCAGTTTTCATTTAGGCATTGCTAAAATAAGACCCAACAGGAGAAGTGATCGGTCCTCATGGTAGCCAGAAGGAATGAGCGCAGAGGAGTTGAGAGGGGTCTTCACCAGAAGCACCTGCAGCTCTGAGGCACTCCGTGTTGGAGCGGAGCTCGCCGCAGCACTGCTGTGCACTGTAACGAGAGCTGGATAAATTGCTCTGCCTGGGAGTCTTCAGGTGCACAGCACTGCAACTGACAGATCACATCATAGTGCTTGCAGCAAAAGAAAATCTTAGCATGGTTCCTGGGCCAGCAGGGTAGATTTATTAGCTTCTGTATACTTTCCTTGTAAAGACAGATATTGCTGTCAGCATCTGTTTTCACTGCCTTTGATGGGCAAGACAGACACGATAGGAGATGTTTTATGAAGGCGTTACACTTAAGCTAGTGAAACAAGAAATAAGTCGGCTTCACACATTCAGTTTAAAAGTTCTATGTGAAAGAAGAGGTGAGGAAAAAGAAAGGAAAACAGAAAGACTGCATAGTTTTTTAAGCTAAAAATGAGAAGGGAAGTTATCCAAGTTTCCTCTAGTATTAATGGTCTTTTTAAAAGAAGTCTGGTTTTGCCAATATTAGCTTCTCTTGTCTTGCCGTGGTAGGGTACTTGCTTTGAAAATAGGCAGATGCCAAGCCCTGTTGTTCTCCAGCACAGTCCCACCAACATGAAGCGAGCCCTTCCACCCCTCTGCCTGGTGCTCTGCAGCAACGCAGAAACTCTATGGACTGTCCCAGGAAAGAGACACGAGAGCAGTTCAATCCACTGGCGACTACACAGTAACCCAGCCCTTAAAGCAAAACTGAAACAAGTTAATGGGACCCACCATTCAGAATTGATCGCTTAAACTGTCAGCCTGTCTGGAGACAAAACCTTTTGCCCAGCCTTTCAGCATCTTGACTGCCAAACTTTTCCCACTGGATAGACCAGAGTTTCTGCAGGATGGACAATGGACACTCCGAAGACAGAATAAAATTATTATGAGGGGAAAAAAGACAAAGCGGCATGGAGAAATATTAAGTTTCGTCATGGCGTTACTTAGTGGCCACCACATTTTTTGACCATTCCCTTTCTCTCTTCCTCCATTCCAGCAGGTCAGAGAAAGAACTACTTGTAGCTTATGATGATTGAACTATTTGATTCAAAAGAGCTTCCAGAAGAGAAAGAAAAATATTTCTTGGGAGGAGAGAGAAACATTAAGCTAAAAAAAGTTTTGTTTTTCTGTCAAAGGAAGTTTTATACTGCCATTTTGATTCCCAACCATTAAATAGTCTTTAATGAAGAGTCAGATTGAGTATAATGACAAGTGTCATGCTCTCAAGATTTACTGCTGACCACTTTACTGAATGTAAACAGGCGTTCCCCTTCACTTTCCTCTACTTAAGTCACAGTACAGTTGTTTAATTGATTGATTCTGTCATCAGGCAAATATAAAGCATGACAGTAGCCAAATAAAAGCAGGGTACAAGTGTTAAATGGCAGTGACTAAATCACATTTGTGAATAAACTTTGTCAAATTAAGAAATATTGCTCATATATATGCTAAAATATAAACTTGACTTAGTGGTTTTAATATTTATGAGTAATTGTGACAATAAACACTCTTATACTCTGTCTCGATGGAAAACTCCATTTGACACTGACCAAGTAGCTGTCTATACACAAGCTTATAACACCATCTCATCACCATGGCTACCATTTTAATCCTTTTTATTACTGTTTAGTGTCTCAGAAGGACTATAAAGGAAAAACATTGTGAGAATTTTCACTTTCAGCTTCCAAAGCACAAAGTGTAAAGGATCTTCAAAATAGGGTCAGTGAGGTTCTTCAGTACGTCCACAAGAAGTGCACATACTCTTTAAGGCTCTCAAATCTCAGAGCAAATAAGTGCATGTGGGATGTGAAGCAGCTAAACTGAATTTCTAGGAAAAAAAACATAAATCAGACCACCAAAATTGAAATTAATCATTTCTTGACTTGTCTGTTTAAAGGGTTGACTTACATAACTGTAGTAGAGATGCACTACATCCAATTAAAGCAGAGACAAAAAGCACACATACTGAAGGCTGAAGGGCTAAGAAGCACCAGGCCAGAAGGGCTAAGAAGCACCAGGCCAGACTGCAGGTCAAGCAGCTTCCTTTTGAGAATGTGTACAGAGGACACTCTGGGAAGAGCCACTGCAGATCAGCAATGAGCACTGGGCACAACCCTAAATACTTAAATACAGAGTACTTGTCTGTACTAAAGGGATTTAAGCAGAGGCATCTACTGAATCATCTACTCCCCATCAGTGCCTACAAGCTACTCAAGATAAGTGTTTCCATAGCAGAACTGGCACAGGACACTGGTAAGGCTCATAATTGCCTTGGAGTGAAAGATCATAGGATGTGACAAAATAGGTACTCCATCAGGCTCCTGATTATCTTTTCTACAGTCTTCTTGGCTATAGTTTAGGAAAGCAAGAGAGAAGCTAGCCAGCTGCATGTTATCTTCCCACATTAGCAATGAGGAGGGAAGTGAAACTTCAGGAAGTCTTTAGTACCCAGCGCCCCAGACTAGACCAGTAGTTCTCCAGACTTGATGGCCTTTTACCTTGTCTTTTGCAGATTGCTTTCAGAAAGATGAAATCAAAAGAAGCCATTTATATTGTGCATATACTTGAACTACACCAATTTAATTAATAGTATTTATTGGCTTAATTTTTTCTTACACTATATTACACACTCAGTTAAGACATACATCCTTGGAATAAAGAAGGAAAAAATCTTTGAGGAATGTAAGTACGTAATTTAGAAACTGTCTTAAGGACAATAGCAACACACAGATGTTTGTATTTCAACTTTGTTGGGTTGGATTTGATCATCACAGAGCACTCAAATATTTCAGAAATTTTTATCAAGTTTGGATAGCTGCATTTCTTATTCCAGTCACTACTGTTTCGTTCCTTATTTTTGGTTCTGCAAGTGGATTATTTTTCCTAACATTTTGCTTAAATGACCTTCAAAGTCTCAAATTGGAAGGAATAAGAAAACCCAAGAATTTACAGCAGTAATCTACAAAAGAGTAAGAAGTACCCAACTTAGTTTAGTCTCTTAAATAAGTTCCTAAAACATATTGAAGCTAATAACTTTAAAACCTTTGCTAAGAGTTTCTCAGATTGATGAAACAGGACATTCCAGTTCACATGCACAGGACATTAAGACCATGAATATGTTTGAGGAACTCATTGACATTCAGTGATCTTTAGATTCCCAAAACGATTTAAAACAAAACAATACCACACACCCAGATTTCATTGCTGGAATGTTTTTATTCTGTCATGGGTTTTGCTTCCCTTCCATATTCTTTGTCAGAATTTATTAACCCCTCCTCCCTTCATAAATATAATTATTGTCCTACAACTAGGGACATTCCTAATCCTGGGACATATACATGCCAAATCTTTGTGAATGTTCTAAGCTATATCTTAATTTGATATCTGCTTCCTACAGAAAGAGAAAAAAAAATCCAAAGTAGTAGGGGGGACTTAAGATTTTTATTGCTTAGAAAGTTTTTGAAATTATGTATCAATCATGTTTTCAATCAACTTGAACTGATTTCCAAGGCCTATATAGCTGAGCTGCTGACCCCCTGAGTGTCTGTGCATTGCACTCCAGCACACCAAGACCTAGAGAGTTTATCCACATTACTGCAGTGCCAGAACGGAGCTTGTTCCAGAGTGTGGGGGAGGGCAGCACAAGGCAGAGGTATTAACTGGTTCTGATGGGGATAGCCTTATCTTACAGGGTTGATAATTGAAATGGATAATTTTTTATAAAGACGGATTGATTTCTTGTGGGGGAATGTGGTGCAAAAGACATCATCCACACATATCACTTTATTACAGCTTTTGTTGCCCCCCATTGGGTAAGTACACTTGATCTTCATTTCTGCAGATCTGGGATAATGTCCCACAGCCAAATAGAAGCCTGACAACCCAGGTCTAACTTACAAAAACCTGAATGTTTGCCACAGACTTTAATTACTGATGTGCAACTCTGCATTGACACTAACATTCACAGGGCATGCCACATAATAAATAAATAAGAATGGCAAAATATGCTCCACACAAGCCACAGAGCAAATGTAAATAATTACTTTTCTCTGCTCTAAACACATGACCTAGATGAAAAGAGCATTAAAAAAAAATGTGTTTGTCAGTCTATAGAAAAGACCAAAGGAAAGATACTGCAGTGTTTGGGTACTGAAGAGCTTGTTAAAAAGAGGCAGAAAATATTCTGTGTTTGGCATATATTTGGAGCGAGAAAATAAGCAAAGAATTTAAAACATAGCAAATAGTCTGGTGTTTAAAGAAAAGACTGTCTGAAGTAAATTGTCTAGGGAGACTGGATTTGCCATGAAATGACAGGTTTTTCGAAAGAAGTTAGACAAATATTTGTAAAGACTCATACATGATAAGCAGACCTGGAACAACATGACAGACTTAAAATTGAATCTGAAAAAGAATTTAGGATTCTAACAGATATTAATTGTGCCTATGATGTTACCCGGTATGTAGGCAAGTTTATTCCTCTATGCACACAGTCGACCTAACAGGTACTACAACATAGCTCCTTCTCTGCATCTGAGAAAACAGGGGTTATCAAAGGAACCTCTTGCTTGAATATTTGCCTCTCACTCCCCATATTCACACTGTACTGTATGCAAGTCCCAAAGATTGAAAATGAGTGTTTCTTCAGGGTTAAAAAGCTGCACCCTACCTTCATGTCTAAGTGAGAGTGACAGGAGAGGAATCACCCCTGCAAAAAGAAGGTGGGTATCTTTTTCCCCCGCCATGCACACACACTTCAACAGCATGAGTTCCTGCGTTTATTCAGGAGAAGATACCACCAGAGATATTTTGTATGCACAGATAATGATTATGAATTAGTGTCTTCTCGGAAGCATGAGCACATGGCATTAGTGTGCCTAATGACTGGCCTGCCATAACTGCTTGTCAGCAGGCGCTGCTCCACCAGCTGTAATGGGGCCATACCTCATTGCACAAAAGCCCAAGTTGGCCTACAGGTCGCCATAGCACCCTGAGGAGCTGCTATGGTCATCAGTTTCGATTTCCAAGTCATCCAAGTCTTGCTTTATGGGGCCATCAGATTGTTCCTAATACTCCCCATGTCTTTTTGCTTACAACAGGAAGGAAGATGCTCTGAGCACCTGCTGAAGCATTTAGATGTCTGCTGTGAGCTGGAGACAACCCCACAAGAACAGAAGTACAGAATTTCTAGACTTATGGAAGTTAGCCATATAGACTCAAACTAAACTATACTAAAATTCAGTACTTTTGATTTTATTTGCATTCAGCTTCAGAAATAGAAATGAAGACTTCACCATCACAAGTACAAATGGCATAAAAGAAACACACGCTTTTTTGTGAGAACCTTGGAAAACACTGAAACATTTCTAAAATCTATATTGAACATGTTATTAACGGCTCCAGTATTTGGATAGCTCTTCTGGGACAAGTCACTGCATTTCTCTGGGTTTCTTTTTCCCTGTTCCATCTTTGATTGCCTCTCTGGGAAGGTGACATTGTAAATGGGACAAAAATTCACTTTGATAGTTTTCCATGAGACCTGATATCTTTTGATGTTTCCAAGCCCTACAACAATAACAACAAAAGATTGATGGTTGAAGGAAGCTGTTTATCAGTGTGCTAATACAGACAGCTACAACCCTTGAGTAATGAAAGCAGTTTTCGCTCAACCATCAGAGGCTGATGAGACTAGAAATCTCGTTCTTTAACTGTCAGGAGAGAGGGAACGGGGGTAGATTCCTCCTGCTGGTCTGATTCCTGCTGTACCAGAAGGAAGGGAGTAGATAGAGATACCAGAGCCACTTTGAACAAGGCAACTTGCTTTTGTGAACTTCAGAATTCCTCTTCTGAGCCTGCAGGATGCTTCTTTGTTTTCAAACAGAAAATACAAATAAATTACCTAAAAAAAAATAAAAACTTTACAAATCCAAACACTCTCAGTTTCCCTCACCAGAACCCTCTCTTCTGGACCTTAGGGAGCTGCTTTAATTTACACTTCCTAGATCTTCACAATCGGCTGTCCAATACTAACTGGTACAATTAGCCTCTGTTTCCCTAGGATAATTGCTAAAGCAACCCAGCAAACATACAGTTTCCTCAAAACAACAACAACAAAACAAATAAACAAGCAAAAAGCAAAACAAAAGAGAACAGAAGAAAAGAAGTTGGATAAAAGGCGATAGTCTTAAGAGTTAGAAGCAAGGACAAAAACAGCACAGACTATCATCCACTCACATTTGCATCACGTAAAAAATTCTAAAGTAAATCCTAAAGTAAAGAGAGCAAAAGGTCCTGGTTTATACAGTGAATATTTTTTTTCTGAAGTTTTGAGTCTCAGTCCCTGACAAAGCTCCCACAGTATTTACTATCCACAAGGGAATTTTTTAGTATATTTTAAATTAGTGTAGAACTGCCCATGTCCCTATCACTGAAATAAGAAACCTGGCACCTGTTTTCTCATTCCTGGAACTGCTTCTCCCTATAAAATGAGACATGCATCACCGTGACAGTTTTAAGGCTGATTGGGTTTGTTGTGTGTTTTTTATTTTTGTATTCTACATACTAAGCACCTTTAATTTGTCTAGTTAGAGCAATAAGCAAAGAAATGAGAAGACCCAGTGTACTAAAAAAGTCTCACAGTTACATACTCGGTTTGAGTTGTCAAGATAAATAACAAGAATTGCTAATAAAACAGAAGAAATCTTGAAAGACTTGGGATGTGGTATAGAAGTGACTTTACAATATATATTCTATAAAATGAGATTAATTTTTGACTTATTATTCAATCTCTATTCTCTATCACACCCTTTAAGGTCCAATGATAAAATATATGTGTATAAAATTAATTAAGGATCAAGTTTCTCTTTAGAACTATATATAAAAGGAACTTTTTTCTATATTTCATTCTCATTAAAGATTTTCTTCCCACACACTTATTTCCTGCAGCTCTTTCCACAAAACTGGGCCAGTTGCAAGACAGGAAAAGGCTGAAAATACACAAATAGTCATAAGGATTCTGTCAGATAGCAGGTCCTAGAAAACCACAGCATTTTAAGTTTAATTGCATTCATAATGATAACATTATACATGTAATCTTGCTGTAGATAACACCTTTCATCTCTGCTGAATGATTTGTTGAATCATGAATTAGTCAGCAGATATTCTGTGCTCTCTGAAAGGAAATTCTGTCCTGGGTTGAGATGCTAGCTGAGTTGTGAATAGCTCCAGCGATGGCCATTCCAGCACCTGTCTGAGCACCTCTTCAGATGTTCAGTCATCCTCTCCATGAACAACTATTTCTTTNTTGAGATGCGCATGGCCCTGAGATGCTCAGGGCCATGTCTAGCGGAGTTGTGAATAGCTCCAGCGATGGCCGTTCCAGCACCTGTCTGAGCACCTCTTCAGATGTTCAGTCATCCTCTCCATGAACAACTATTTCTTTGTACCTAGGCAGAATATACCTAACTGTGATCCGTGGCTGTTGTGGCTCAGACTGGTGCTTTGCAACTGCAAGATTTTGACTGTCTTCTCTGTAGCACACACTAAGATAACTGTAGACAGTCATCACGTCCTGCCTTGCCCCAAGCCTCTTCATACTTCCTCATACGTATGTGTTCCAGCTCCTTAACCAGCTTAGTGGCCCTTTGCTAGACTTTTACCGAGAGCCCAAAACAGGCCAAAATACCCCAGATGTGGTCTTAAAAAAGTCAAATAAAAAGCAATAAGTGTTTCACTCACCTTGCTGACAGTGACCCTGTTTGCAAGTGCAGACACTTGCTAACAGAACACAGTGTGTGATTAGCTCTCATGCTTACAGGAGTGTGCTGCTAACTCATTTTGGTTTGGTTCTGAGGCAGTGCTCAGCCTGAGCGACTCTTGGGTTATCCCACTGTTCAGGTCACTAGTGACATGAACATCAGCCCTCTTGCCATTTTAATGGGAGTCAATGGGTGTGCGAACACCTTTTCTTCTCAAATGTTCCATAAAGCAAGCCAAGAATCACAAAGTGCCCATCCATACTTTTGTGAAGTCTTCTGTTATATTTTGTATCTAGAAACAATATATAATCAAATAATACAGAACACTAAAAAGCATAACCACAATGAGAAAAAACAATTTATTTTAGCACTACTTTCTATCTATTTATTTGGAATATATTTGCTTCAGGTTTCCTATTTGTCATATCCTCTTTATCTAGATAATTGCACATCAGGATGATCATGGCCAATAATTGTATTTGAGTTCTCTCTTACTTTGTGACTTGGGCAAAACTACATTTACTATTAATGACTACCCTCATAATTATACTAATAAAGTGTCTTGAGGAGTTTTGCCAAACTATTTGGTAAAAGGATGTATCTATCACTTTGTTAGACTCCTAGTCTGCAATCAGTACGGCTGGTAGCGCTACAAAAGACAGTTTTTCACTGCTGATTTAAAGAGCTGGGAAATGACAACAGTTATGCTTACAAGTTTGTAGAAATCACTCATGTTTAAGACATAAAGGGCAATAAAGCTAAGGTCAGCCCTTAGCACCTGCGCTCTTTGACAAACAAGGTACCCGACACTCCAAAGAGTGCCTGAGAGAGGACTGCCTCCCCCGGGGTTTGCGCTTGAGCGTGTCCTGCTCACGGCGGCGGAGCGCGGCGGCAGGGTGAGGACACGGCTGCTGCGCGCTCCGCGCTCCCGCCGCTCGCTTCTCCGGCTGCAGCTGCTTGCGCGCCCGAGCAGAGGCTGCCTCGCGCACCGCGGGCTGCGCTCCCGGCTCGCAGCGCTGCCCGGCGCCGGGGCTGCCCCGGAGCCGCTCTCGCTGCGTGGCGCTGGGCATGTGTTTGACTCCCCGGCGTATTTAGGAGCCGGGGACAGCAGCGGCATCGCCAGCGCCGGCATCTGCGGGACTCGCCGCTCCGCTCCCGGCGCCGGGACAGGTCAGTCCGTCTCTCCGCGCTGCCCGCGGGCTCCGAGCCGTCCCCGCGGCCGCCCCCGGCCGGCCTTGGCGCGGAGCCGCCCCGGCGGGGCTGGAG
>VWPW01025299.1:330990-483372 GCA_013389825.1 Crypturellus undulatus
GGAGGAGCGAGCGGGACCCGCGAGCGGCTGCTCCCGGGGGCGGCGGCCCCGCTCCCGGCCCGTCCCGGCGGCAGCGGGGCTCAGGGGCGCTGGGAAGGAGGCTCGACACGGACTGGGAAAGACCTGCGCTTCCCTGCTAGCCCCGTGCCGAGCCCGCACTGCTCACCGCGGGCCTGGCAGCGACTCCAGGACCATGGAGAATCTCTCTCTCCTGGAGCTCAATTCCTCATGTGTGGCTGGACCTTGTGCAGAGAGAGGGGATGGGGGGCTGAATACATCTACTCCCCTGCCGATCCCCAGCTTCTATATCACCATGCCTGTCATCTATTCCATAATCTGCGCTGTGGGATTGACAGGCAACACTGCCGTCATCTATGTAATCCTCAAAGCTCCAAAGATGAAGACAGTCACCAACATCTTCATCCTCAACCTGGCCATAGCGGACGAGCTCTTCACCTTGGTGCTACCCATCAACATTGCTGACTACCTGCTCCTACAGTGGCCTTTTGGTGAGTTCATGTGCAAGCTCATCATCTCCATAGACCAATACAACACCTTCTCAAGCATCTACTTCCTCACTGTCATGAGCATCGACCGCTATCTGGTTGTAATGGCCACTACCAAGTCCAAGAAGATGTCCTACCGCACCTACCGAGCAGCCAAGATAGTCAGCCTCTGTGTCTGGTCCTTTGTCACTGTCATCATCCTGCCCTTCACCATCTTTGCTAAGATACACAAGGAGCAGGGACGCTCCCAGTGTGTCTTTGTGTTCCCTCACCCAGAAAGCGTGTGGTGGAAAGGCAGTCGGATCTACACCCTCATTTTAGGCTTTGCAATCCCAGTGTCCACCATCTGCATCCTTTACACTGCCATGCTGTACAGGTTGAGACACATGCACCTCCATAGCAATGCAAAAGCCCTGGACAAAGCCAAAAAAAAAGTTACCCTGATGGTGGTTGTCATCCTGGCAGTATGTCTGTTCTGCTGGACGCCCTTTCACCTTAGTACGGTGGTGGCCCTCACTACTGACATCCCACAAACTCCACTGGTCATTGGGATTTCCTACTTCATCACTAGCTTGAGCTATGCCAACAGTTGCTTCAATCCTTTCTTATATGCCTTTCTGGATGACAGTTTCCGGAAGAATTTACGCAAACTGCTAGATTGCAGAACCACCCCATAGAGTTCACCTGCCATCCCCTCCTCTGTGACTGTCATCTTGCCAGGTGACCCCAGTCTCCTGGTACAGCCACCAAACTGTTGCACTTCAAGGACATAAGCTGGGAATGGATGGATCCTTTTCAACGTTCCTGCACCCGTTTCCTCAGCAATCCTCTGCATTCCTTCCCCATTTTTTTTTCCTTTCTTTTTCCTGTCTATCATCTGATGCATTTTCTGACTGGCTGTAGCATGCAGAACTGCAACAGGTCCCTTACACATTTTAAAAGTTATCATTTACTGAACTCAAGCCACGTGACTGCCTATATTACTGGAGATTTGGAAAGCCAAATAAAGATATGTTACTGCGTGTCTTGCCTCAGCCTGCCAGCTCTATGTCCTGCTCACCAGCAGTATTGAAAAAGACACAGCTCCAGGGGATTAGGAATAAATAATACATGGAGCTAATTTCCTTTCACAGGGGACCAACCTAGGTAATCAAAATCCCCGTGAAAAAGGAAAGAAAGACCTCAGTCTGGCTTAATGGAAGAAAGAATAAGCTCTCATTAGTGAATAAAATAAATAGAAGTCGGTTATCAGCCACTTGCTGTAGAAAGTAGCACAGCAGTGTCCTTTGTAGCATAAAATTCTTAGGTTTTGTTTGCCCTAAAAGTGGTGTTTACTTTTTTATTCATAATGTACTTATGGAAATTCTTCTTCCCACACACAGGTTTCTTTTTGATCCTAATATTTGTTATAGAGGTTAGTGTCTGAGAATTTGGAAGGGACCTGCTGAAACATAAGGAGAAGATTCTGACTTCTTTCCAACAAATCATAAATAACATAGACAGCTCTCAGTTTCCTTTTAGGAGTTTCTCACATGCTTGTGCTCTTGCTGGTGAGTGTTATTAAGCTTTATCTTCAGGAAGACAAAGGAAATAAAAAAAAAGGAGGGGAAGTTCCATTTGTATTTGGGAGGAGAAAGGAGAAAGCAAAATAAAATTACTAGAATTCACAATTTAGTGTGTGTACTGTGTACTAGAATTCACAATATTGTGTATCATCTACACAATATAAGAGAAGCCGTTTCCTATTCTCCCCTCTTCTGACCCTCTGAAAAAATCTGAAAAAAAACCCAACTTGTAGGGCTGTGAAAATGCAGGCAGTCATTTCTAATCGTAGTGGTACTTCTAATCATAGTGGTATTCCTTGTTCTACTTCGGCACTTCAGCAGATATGGCCCTGTGTCATTAAGACTGTCCTGAAAGCTATTCAAGTTGTTTCATGCATGAATTACAAAATTTTTGACTTGCAGTGTAAGTGTCCTGCTGGATCATCTTGCTAAAACTGGGAAGATTTAGATATTCATAGAACCTGCTAAAAGTAACCTGCAAAGAGTCACTAAAAGTAGCACTTACATGGAGAGCTGGTCTGTTTTGTGATTAATAGCACAAACTCTAACCAAGAGAGAATAGCTATCTTCCAAAGTAGATATTTGTGAAAACACCCTGAGCCAGATTCTCTGAAAATGGAACATATGTTAGTATATATATCATATTCTCATCATTCATATGGGCATGGTAACTAAGTTGAAGAAAGAAGGCAGAGTTTCTCTGTGTTTTTGGAAAGAGTGATAGCATTGGTTCAGTTGCACTGAAAGTTGTGACACTAATGGGAGAGTATCCTGGGTACATTGCTTTCATATGCTGCATTTATACCTAAGCCTCTGAAATGCAGTAGTGAAAGTGATATTTGCAGACACTAAGTTGGTGTAACACATATTTTTGTTACATATTCCCATATGATACATATACTTCTGAGTGAGGTAAGAAGAGACAGTAAGACGGGGCAGGAAGAGGAGATGCACAAGGATTGATGTTGTCCCAGTTCTGGTTTGTAGATGTCCCACGAGAGTCCCTTGTAACTGGTCACTTCTCACTGTTGCAGTCTAAATTTCTGACTAGATATGTGGAAAGTCTTTCACCAGCTGCTGCCGAAGAAACCCCAGATAAAAATTTACATGCAGATTTTAGCGATTATACAAACCACAGTGCATTATAATTCCATGAAACGGGGCTGGTGATTAAATCATTTCTCCTTATGAGCCACTAATGTTCTCTGAGATAGTCAGTGCTATCACACTGACAGCCGCTCAACAGCCGATTTCAACAGCCGCTCTAGCTGTAAAGGAAATGGAAGGATTCCTTTGGGGGACAATAACATTTTTAAGAACCTAATTCTGCTTCATTAAAGTCAGTGGGAGGCAGGCGATTGACTTCTATTAGACACAGAAACCGGCCTTTGGAAAAGTAAGTCTGAAAGGTGTAGCCTGCCCATTTCCACATCATGTACAAAAGTGTGCATCTTTCTGCCTGAAAATCAAATGAATTAATCTTTCCAACCAGCTACCTGCGGTTTCAGCTAGGCTTGTAAATTCTAATGATGCTTCTTCCTGGTCAATCACCTGCTGTGCAGAAAGATCCATGCATCTCTGCTCACTTTGTCAGGTGTGCTTTCTACATATGTGTCAGGGACTAAAATGAAAAACAGTAGCAAAGACTGTCTTATCTTCAACTAGTGGCATTGCCTTTATTTTGTTTCCTTACACCAGCATCATTTCTACAACGATGTTATTTGTATGAAAGCAGGAGACAGTTTTAAAAGTATATGGCATAATAATAAGCAGACATCTCCAAGACAGCTGTTCTGGCACTGGTCACTGATCCTTGTCTGAAGCTTGAAGAATGCAAGCAAAATACAATTTTATTGTTAGGTTATAAGGTTATAAGGACAATCTGATTTCTATTTCATTTTTACCTAATCCTGGACACTAAAATTTTAACTGTTCCTAAACAATACAACCTGCTTCAAGAGAAAAAAAGAAACATTTTGAAATTACATCAACTGAGCAACAATCCACGTCCAGTGCAGCTATTTAAGCATCGGGTAAGACTCCCTCTTGCAGACTGCGACCTCCTCATGGCCCATGACCCAGGGGGGACTGGAGACCTGTCCTTCACCCTCTAGCAGGTATTGCAGATTGACATCTACTCATTGGAGAAAGTTGAGACTGGAGAACCTGGCAAGGTAGCTAAATGGTTAAGTAAGACCCTCTCTGATTTTGTAGATAATCAGTGTTAAAACGGGCAATACATCTTCCATTGCAGGCACTTTTTGGGGGAGGGAGTAGAAGGGGGGGAAGAGCAGTAACCCAGAGAGGTCCAGATGCACCTGGGACCAGAAACAGCATTTAGCTAGAGAGGGAGGAGTCAGATCTTCAGCATGGCTGGTCACAAGGATGACCCAGCACTCTGAAGGAGTCAAACCTTTATTCCCAGGGCAGCAACAGAAGAGAGTGTCTCAGCAAATTTGCTCCTCTATAAACCTTTGTTTTGCTTTTTCCAGAAAAGGGGGTACAGCTTGTGTTGAACAACTACAATTTAACACCATCACATCTTCCCTACATGTAGCAAATCTCTGCCTTGTTCTACTGTGAGTGAACTCCCGAGGAGGAGCTGGCTGGGTAGGAGAGCTTTTTGTAGATCTGGGGAATCTGGGGGAGAGCAGGGTGAAGGGAGCAGACAGAGAAATATTCTCAGGATTTTATTCATTAGTGTTTATATCAAAGTATAAGATACACCCGTATAAGTACTACTCCCGGGTCACTTGCTCAACTGAGAACAGGTACAGACAGTCCTAGGACCCAGGAGGACCTCATGCAGTGGAAGCACCAGGAGTAGCATATATATCGCAGTGGGGCTGACATGCCCAGCTCAACCCTCAGCCTCAGGTGCCGAGCCCTCAGACTCCACTAGCCAGCCTGGGCCTGATCCGCAGTCAGTTCAATAGTATTGATTTTTTGATCCCTTGTTAGTTTAATATATGATTGTGCCAATATCATTATCATTTTTATGGTACTGCTGACTGTTACCACACAAATGCAAGGAAATAACTAATTACACTGATGCAAGAAGGCTTTAGTAAAATATCAGAATCACAAATCACTTTGGAAATTAAAACACGTGGTACTCCACAAAAGACCAACTCACACACAGTGAATCTACATTAGTGCTTTAGTTTGCATTAAAATTTCATTTTGAACTGAGTTTTCTAAACATTCCTACTTACTGTCTCAGAGATAAGGTACATGCCAAAAGCACACCTATAAAGACTAAGAGGCATTCAGTTTTCAAGATCAGATTAATGTTAGTCTAAATAAAGCAATTTCAAAATGCATATGGTGCGTACATAGGAGTGTCAACTGTTTTCTTGTACAGATTGGTTTCTATTATGCCCTATTACCTGGCATGTAGGGACAGTCGAAGCATTATCACTTCCACTGATAACAGGCAGCCCACACACATAAATCAAGAAAGAAGAAACTGACTATGAAAGGCCATAAAACTAATCGGGTGCAACAGCTAGGCTTGATTTTCCCAGGGGGAAATATAAATCATTTGAAGATGTGAAAGGTACAAAGCAGTCATCAAATTAATACAGCAATGCACAGATCAAAGCATAATAAAAAAAGAAACAGATGTGCAATGCTATTAAGGAGTAATTGAGTGCAAGCAAGTGATCAGCATGTGAAAACATACAACATATCTTCATTCCCTTGCAACTTTTGGATCCAGACTTGGCAGTGTGAACCAGTAAAGAGAATCTTCAATGCAGAAAGACCTTCATCCAGCCTCACAAATGTCAAGTTGCATGTATTGTGGCAGTAAGTTTTCTTAAGGCAGGAGAGAGCAGTGTTTTCGCTTAGATACAAATGGGCATTTGACTTTCCCCAGTAAAACTGTACGATTAAATAATACGTTGGCTTATCACACATTGCACATTGCTTTTCATGAACATCCACCTACCATCTAGTAAGCTACCAGGACCCAGAAGGGGACCCATCACACCGTGCTGGGTGGTCCTCTTCCCAATGCACTGGAACACTGGCTGTCCAAACCAACCTCATTGCATACATCTTCCCTGTCTTCCATACACTACTTGCCCAGCCAGTTTTGCAAGTCTATCAGTTGCACTTAAGCAGCTGTCAGGCATCTTTATTATAATTAACTTGCTTTTTTTTTTTAACATAAAGCTGTCCTGAAGTAAGTTAGGAGCAGTATCAGTAGCAAACAGGCAGAAGAAAGAGGAGCATAAAGAGTCAAAGGAGAACCATAGGATGACAGATTAAACTAACCTATATTTGGGAAGGAAATGGCCTCTAGCTCTGTCTGTGTTTCTACCTCAGACTAATTGTAGGCTGGTTGCAAATTCAGTAACAGTTGAAATGCATTAGAAATGGTCCTAGGATGCATATTCTGTTTTGACTTAATCCAAAAGGACCTTAGCTAGCACACTCCTAGGCTATTCTGCAGAAAGGACCGAAGGGGGATAAGTGGGGATGACCAGAAGATTTGTTTCAAAAGCACTTTCTTGATCCAAACTTGGATGCTAGTATAGACACACCACACAACACAATCCAGCTCCAAGAAACTTTCACCCTGAATGGTGCTAGGAAATCTGGGGCTTGTCCGCATAAATCCTAGTTATAATTAACAGGTAAAAGGTTGGATTCAAATATTTAAGGAATATAGATTATTATTAGAAATACAGAAATGCATATCCAAAAGCTGACAAATAGTGTGTTGGACCATAAATTATGTATTTAGATAGAATAGAACTGTTTCTCATTTTTATATTTCACCTTTAATCCTTGAGGCTCGTTAGCCGATGAATATAAGTAAAATCAATACTCTACAAGACACTAAAAATCATTCAACTTTCCTGATACACTTTTCAGGCTGCCTGTTAAGGCACAACAAGCTGTAGTCTTAAAA
Organism: Crypturellus undulatus; assembly: GCA_013389825.1. NCBI lineage: Eukaryota > Metazoa > Chordata > Aves > Tinamiformes > Tinamidae > Crypturellus > Crypturellus undulatus. Next base: position 337,983 of record VWPW01025299.1, read on the forward strand.
GCACTCTCCACACATACAATTGTGGCACGGACAGGGGACCTCTGATACCTGTAGTACATGGATGTCTCTTGTTACACATATCAGAAAAGAAAATTTCTACTCTCAAAAGGGATAATAAGGCAGATTAATAACTTACTTATTTTCAGTTCAAATATTTTAGAAGCATTTCATATGCCACATTCTTTAAAGGAAGAACGCACCTAGTTTTGCCTGGTTATTCACAGATTGAATACAAGAATGAGAGTTCTCAGTGATTAGAGGATTCCATAAGGAATCCAATTTAAATTCCAAATCACTCAGTTTTCCTCAGTGAAATTCAAGAATGTTCAGAGCCTAGATATTCAGACAGAGGGATGCCTTTTCCAGAGAGCATTCTTGTGAGATACCTGATATTTCATGTATATAAATAATTCAACAGAACAACATCCCATCTGTTAGAAATAAAATATTTAAATTAATCTCATATTAATCAGAGAGCAACAAGCACCTGCAATACACCTAGTGCAGACAGAATATAAGCAAAAGTTTCCAGAATTGAAGGGAACAAGCCAAACAGCCTAATATCGATGTTGCTGTATAACATAGGTATCAATTACATAGACCTGGCACACTTTCTGTAAGGTCGTATGTGCAAAGTACATAGGTTTTCCCTAAAAAAAAGAAGCAGATTGTAATTCTTCTGACATCTCTGGTAGCAGTGACTGGTGTGAGCAGCCCATTTGTGCTAAGGAAACAATCCATACATGAATTAATACTTCATGAGTGAGGGTTTTGCAGAGCAGCCTTTTCCAGTAAGGTTGGTTGGCTCCATCCTCCCCTTGTCTGGCCTCTTTCTTTCAAAGTAGCCCCACTGTGGCTGATTGATAGAGTTTTGTAATTGTGTAATTTCCCCGTGAGTTCAACCACAGGTAGCTCTGTGGCATTTGTCACCCAATTGAAAGAAAATTACCAACTTCTCTTTCTGCAGTATAAAGTGAAAAAAAGTGCCTGAGCATTACAGATTTTTTGAGGGGGGTCATTTTCTCCTATATTCATTTTTGGTATTCTAAGAAAAATCACAAACCACCAGCTCACCGCTAAAAATACCAACTCCCCAGCTCCACAATTACCCATCTGCTTGCAAAACCTCTGTACCACAAGAGGGAGTTCAAAGACAACTTATTCAGAGAATGTACTGGATATGAAACTCAGTGAAATAAGAATTATTGCTGTTATTCCTGGCACGCACAACACATTTTCTGCGTAAGGTGATTTTCCTTAAAAGCTAAAAACAAGAGGTATTAAATTATCTTTAAGAAAAGAAGAAAAAAATGTATAGAGAATGAAATACAGAGCTTAGGGCAGAGTTTTCCAACAACGTGATCCCAAATCTGCTCAATGTTTTTGTATACCTGCCTAAGCGGGCTGTTTAAATTTAAAGCACTCTTAAATGTCAAGTTGGATCCAGTTGAGTAGCCATTTCCCACCCACAACAAATCTGCCCTGCATTTGTGTTGATTTTGAGGCTGGAAGAAAGGGAATTAATGAATATGAGCATAGTTTTTCCTGTAGGTGCAGTCTATTTGTATTCTCAGTCCTCACTAACATGCTGGTGCTGCTAGGAACCGACATTTTACTCCATTTCACCTCCCTGACAAACTGCAACCGAACAGATTTCTTGGATGATTTTCTTGCTAGACTTGATGCATTCAGGGGGACAGAAGGGGGACACCCATCAAAATATCTAAAGTGCTGAGACAGATTAAGTGACTAAGCCCACAACGGGATTCCTAAAATATCCCAAACATCTTTCATGTTGGAGTTTATTTTTCAGTTTTATTTTCTGAAAAAGACTCCTTCAAGTTTTTTTTTTTCTTTTTTTTTATTTTAAATCTCAAAGTTCTTCAGGCCTCTTAATTTCTGCTTCTACCCAAATTTCCAGTTCTTCCACCCAGTTGGGTAAAAGCTGCTACTTCTCAAGCGTCTGGAGTGCTTCAGCACCTTTTCCGCAGGAAGAGAGGTACTGGGAAGGCTCCTCATTTTGGATGAAGTGTGGCATGACTATATGGAGCCAAACTGGGTCAGGCCCTGGCCAAAGCAAATAACCTTTCCCCTCCCTAAGGTGTCTCCAAGCTCAACACCCACACTGCAGAGCCCAGGCTGTCTCAGGTCAGTAACTTATGTATCTCTGTACCATGCTTTCCAATAGTTATTTTAGTAGGATTCTTCCCATTTTTTTCCATTTTCCCAATCCCTGGTTCCAATTTCCTCATATAATAGAATATTTTTACATGTATCCTCTTTTCATTTTTTAGCCCCTAGATGGCACTGATTTATCACTAAGAAACAACTACTGTTTCTCTGAAATAGCTTTAAAGAATAAAAAATTGCTCCCAAGAGCAAATTTGGACATGGACTTATAAGATATGCCAAAATTGATACAACTGGTCCCTAGGGAAGCAGAAAAATACTGTAATTTTATTAATACAATTAATATAAAAATTACATTAGTAAGTATTAGTTAAAACAATCCATGTGCTTATGATAATGAGCAGAAATTTTAATTACTTAAATACCTAGCAGACTTTCAGGGAGCATTAAAATGAAGTTGAATACAGTTATTATTATTTTAGCATATAAATAGTTAGCAAGGTAATCTGTCTTTGTATTTTCTTATAGATTCAGGATTTCCAAGTTCAAAGTCCCCTTAAACACCGTAATAAATATTTAGCTTTCTTTCTCTTACTAGATGGAAATCTTACAGCATGTATGAGTGATAGCAGAGTCCTTTCCTTAAAGCTAAAAGGTTGGTTCCCGTACTGGGCCAGCATTGTATTTGCTGATCAATAAGCCCTCCTTCTGGTATGTAAAGTGCAAAAGTGCTCTTTCTTTGTTGAATCCTTGCCTACTACAGAGAAGTCAAACCACTTAAAAATGCTGTAAATGCTGTAAATATTGCTTTATTATTATTATGTACTACCAATACTCTGGTGGGACAGAGAGCCTAATCAGAGTGGGTTGTTGTGGTAGACCTGACCTACAGAAAATGCAAATCTGCATCAGAGAGTTTGAAATCTAAGAAGAACAGCTATTGTGTGACTTTGCTGGAAGTGCTGTGCTCCTGAAATTCCACAAAAAGCGGGAAGCTACTCCTTTCTGCACCACAGAAGAGGCAACATTCTCCAACTACCCCATTTGACCGCGGCATTAATTCACCTTAACACTGAGCCTGAAAAGTTACACGTGTGCTGTAATGCCTCAGTCACTGAGTCTGTGTTATTTTACAAGTCTGCAGTTAAGGAAATAATAAGGCTAATTTCTGGTTGGCATAGTGCAAATACATGCTATATAAAACTTCCGTGTGCTTTATGCAAAGTAGCTACAGAAACTATTACTTTTATATTTGATGAGTTTAATTTTTGTTCTCTGTGATGAACTTAAGCTACCCAATTATCAATGAGAGCTAGCACGACAGATAATTTTTGATTTCATGTGGTTCACCATGTTATGGAATCTTTGGAAAACTTGAAAATTTGTGTAATAGGAAAAGTTTACCTATCATCTTTTGGGAACACTTCGATGAATTTGAAAAAAAAACATATCCTATAAGTATTATTGCAGGATTAAAGGGACAAGATTCAAAAGAATCAAATAATCTTCCCTTTTTTTAAGACTTCAGATACTCCTCTGATATACTTGTTCATTCACACGGGCAATGGGTGGTAAAAGAGAATGCCAAGACACTAGAAGTCCTATATAGAAAGTCTCAATGGAGAAATAATTCTAGTGGGCCTCTCCCGTTGTTAGCAAACACCTTTGAATATTAAATTTTCTGCAGTCATTATTGGATTTTCAGTCAAGCATGGCTAAATTTAAGATGGCAAATTTCTATTCCTCTGAGAGTAGACAAGAAATTAAGTGGCATTCAACTGCTGTACTACATAGCTAAATTTTTGATGAACTGCTATAACTGAATATATTGTAGTTAAAAATAGTGAATCCATATCTATCTATCTATCTATATATATGTATATGTATATATATATATAATCTATATACATGTCAAAAAACATTCTAACTTACAGAATTTCAAGCACAAATTCACTAACTTTGAAATGCTGTTCTGGATCAAACACCTGCTTTTACCAAGTAAACTGTATTCAGCAGGTCTTAATGTTAGCGGCTCCAAAGGGAGCTAAGAGAGACCTGTATGATTGAACAGCTCTCTTTCAGAGGAGAGTAACTGTTAACCACCATTTAGTTGGTGGTTAAGACCTGAAACATGGTGGTTTCAGGTCTTAAGAACTGAAATATGGTGTAATGTCTTGTATTGTTGTCACTTTATTATACTGTGTATATGTAGGTGGCATGTATCTCTATCTATCAGAATTAAACATGGCAAGGCAGAAATAAAAACCCTTAACAGCTATTTTCTGCTTTCTCTCCAATAAGAACACATAGTGGCTCCAACAGAGTTTAGTCTGACTAAAAGCAGAATCTGCGCACTGATAAAATCAAACCAAATCTCTTTAGAAGAAGAGAATGGGTTTGTCACACTTCTTGCTTTACCCCCTTGTTGCTAAAGAATTAAAAGGGCAGGAAAAGCAAAGCAACTACAAGATCATCTTCTCAAGAAGTTGTGCAAGACCCAGATTTTTTTCCAACTGATGCTCTGAAAATAAGAAGAAAGATCATGGAAATGAAATCAAAGTAAATTCCCTAGCTTGCTAGAACAGGTCACTATATGATCCTAACTCTGACAGATACCAAGTGGGAAAAGCCCTGCTTATCATTTAGACCAGATAAGTAAGGAAATGCCTCCTACTACTTTTTGTTTTCTGGATGGTTTCAATCAATTTTATACTATCACTGATTTAGGTGCAAGGAATGCAACATATTCTTTGTCACAGCATCAGCTATTCTTCTATTCCTCCCATGTCTATTTACAGCTTTTAGAAGATTCCAGTTCTATCTGAACAACAGTGCTTCCCACTGATTCTTTAAAGCAAATTGGTTATTTATACTGTGGCACAAACACTTTCAGGTGTGATGGTCTACATAACAAGAAAAATATATCAGGAAGTCACAAAGAAAAGCAAAGCTAGGTAACAGATTAAATAGTAATTTTTTGAGCATAAGAAAAGGCTGCATTAATATAAAACTGATTCTTTCACTGTTAGGATATATTTGCCCTTGTGAAAAAAAAAGTCTTGCAAAAAACAATTAAAACAGAAACTGGCCCAAAAATCATTGAAGTCACCAGGAATGGGGAGAAGAATGGGTCTCAGATGTGCGAGGACACATCACACAGTTAAGGGATGTGTATGCAGTTCTCAAGCAAGAGTTCTCAGCCTACTTAACATAGAATAATAACGGTACCAAAAAGTATAGTTGTAAATATATGTTACTGAAAATGCATATTATGTTACCTTTGACAACTCCATGATTTAGTGTTTGCTGGTAAAAGACATTTGCCTAATAAAGTGTGATGTGCTACTATGTAATTTACTAAAGGCATCATCTTGGTTTCCCAACTCACTTCGTCTTTAAAGAGTACTACTAAAAACTTGAAGAAATGAAGCAATTGCAAAGCTTTGTCAAAGAGCATTTTTATGATGCTGGAAATATTATAACACATTATAGCATATTAAAAAAAAAAAGGGTTTTCCTTCCCAAAATAGTTTCTTCATTGCTTGTCACACTGCTCCTGCACAGCCAAAATACTGACACAAAAATGGCTTACACCTTCTGATCTGTGAGGGCAAAGGCAGTGATGATGACAGCATTTCTACAGATACTGATAGGGAAAGATGCTTTTCAACAACAGACTTTCTCACTTGTTCTGAAGGAGGTGGCAAACACATAACATATTAGTTACATGTAGTAAAACTCATTGCCTCAATACGTTGTAGAGACTAGCAATAAAACTGGGTCCACAAAGAGATTATAGACAAGTGAATGGAAGAAAAGGCTGCTAAACATGAAGGTCTGAACTGCAATCTTTGGTTCAGTAAATCTCAAATCTGTGGTTATCAAACTATGTGTCAAGACTGCAGTAGCTGCCTCCAGCTTGCAAGAAGCTGCAGCTATCAGATGTTTTAGAATCATAGAATCATTATGGCTGGAAAAGACCTTCAAGATCATCAAGTCCAATTGTCATTGGACTCATCTACACCTCTCTCGAACACTGCTGGGGGCGGTGACTCCTCCACTTCCGTGGGCAGCATATTGAAATTTTTGACTACTCTCTCCATGTATAAATTTTTCCTGATATTTAACCTGAACCTCTCCTGGCACAACTTGAGGCCATTTCTTCTTGTCCTGTCGGTAGTTACTCTGGAGAAGAGATTGACCCCACCTCACTACAGCCTCCTTTCAGGTAGCTGTAGAGAGCAATAAGGTCTCCCCTGAGCCTCAAACTAAATAACCCCAGCTCTCTCACTGCGCCTCGTAAGGTCTGTTCTCCAGCCCCTTCATCGGCTTCGTTGTCCTCCTTTGGACACATTCCAGCTCCTCAATGCCCTTCTTGTTGTGAGGGGCTCAAAACTGAACACAAGTATTCGAGGTGCGGCCTCACCAGCGCTGAGCACAGAGAGTTGATCGCTTCCCTGCCCTGCTGGATACACTGTTCCTGATACAAGCCAGGAGGCCGTTGTCCTTCTTGACCCCCTGGGCACATGGCTGGCTCATATTTGGTTGGCTGTCAACCAACACCCTCAGATCCTTCTCTGCTGCGCAGCTCTCCAGCCACTCTGCCCCAAGCCTGTAGCACTGCATGGGGTTGTTGTGACCAAAGTGCAGGACCCAGCACTTGGTCTTTTTGAACTTCATACAGTTTGTCTCCACCCATTGATTGAAGCTATCCCTTTGGTTGAAGCTATACCCTTTGCAGAGCCATCCTGCCTTCAAGCAGATCTACTCTTCCTCCCAGCTTTGTGCCACCTGCAAATTTGCTGAGGTTGCACTCAATCCTTTCAGGTTATTGATAAAGACAAAGAGGACCCACCCCAACACTGACCCCTGGGGAACACCACTTTTGACAGGTCATCAGTCAAATTTAACTCCATTCACTATCACTCTCTGGGCCCGGCCATCCAGTCAGTTTTTCACCCGGCGAAGAGTCCACCTGTGTAAGCCATAAGCTGCCAGCTTCTCCAAGAGAAGGCTGTGGGAGACTGTGTCAAAGGCCTTAATGAAGTCTGAGTAGACCATGTCTACTGGCTTTCCCTCATCTGCTGGGCAAGTCACCTGGTCATAGGAGGAAATCAGGTTGGTGAGGTAGGACCTGCCTTTCATGAACCTACGTTGTTTGAGCCTGATGCCCTGGTTGTGTGAACAAAAGTTGTGTGGAACACAACACAACACACACATTGTTTTGCTGCATCCACTGTGCTCTCCCTATTTCCCTATGGCAGTCCAGTCAGTACACAAAGGGTACTTGTGCTCACAGCAAGAGCTCAGTGAGCAGGCACCAGCACACAAAAGGTAGAAATGGAGCAATGAACATCTGTGAGGTGGCCTGAGGATTTTAGCCTTGAAGAAGCTTTTCTTAACTAAGAGACATGAGAGAAACTGCATAGCTCATAAAAGATATGTTTGTCGAGAAAAGAATAGCTAACAAACCACATACCTTGTTAAATAATATTATATTAAAGATAATAAGTTTGTGAAGATTACCTAGAGTGCCTCAGTCCTTTAAATTGATATCTGGCCTACCCAGAAGACAAACATGAGACTCAAAAATTTAATTTGTTAAAATTTCAAAATCACAACTTCAGACTTTGACATGATTTTTTGGAAAATAGGGTGATAAACTTAGGCAAAAAGCAAGGAGAGAAACCAAAGTAGGGACACTTGTTTTAATGTTTTTGTATTTGCTTTATTCTTTTGGACGAATAAATATATTCAAAATAAACTTCCTGCAGTATATGTGAAGTATCTGCAGGAAGAGAGAGGGACTTATTTTGGTACTATACCTGTTAGCATATTATTGTTTCTTCAGAAAATCAATATTAGCTCAAAAAGACTTTCAGGACATATCACTACAGTACATGCTAGGAAAGCATTAATCTGCTTGCTGCAAGCAGCAGCTGAATACTCTAAAGAGAAAAACACATTGCCATTTGAAAGCGAATCTTGCACATATTTCTATTTCCCAGGGAAATCCTACTTAATCCTACTATGTATTAAATTTTTCTTCCTACATAGATCAGATATCTTATGTTATGCTAAACTGGGGGATATAACAACACGATGAACAAATTATTCTCAGAACACAATCTACCAGGTGATTTCTGTTTTTTTTTCATTACAAGATATACTTGGACAAAACGCATGAGGTGAGAAAGAAGTTATGCATGCCAGAAAACCTAATGCAGTATTTGCCACAAAGTTATACCACACTTTCAAAGCTGAAATATTCTTCAGTTTTGGTAAAGTGGGAATAAATAAATGAAAAATGACTGCTATCTTGCTTTGACTGAGGTATGCCTAAATCTCATCCTTGCCATCCTAAGCAAACTAGCTCTTCAGGAGGTAATTCTGCCCTACTGAAAATGCTGAACTCTGACTGGATTCTGACAATGATGGGTAATGATTTGTAGTAGCCATAATGTGACCTGGTATATTGTTCTGACAGTGCAAAGACCGTATTTCTTCTCAATTTGGGCTCTTGAACATTAGATAGCTCTTTGGTTCTAACTTAAAGCTACTTTAAATCTTCAGCTCAGATTGTCAGATGCGTCTTAGGATGCTTGCCTTCAAGAGAAACTATTTTCTCACTGAACTTTCCAAGAAACACTGCTTTATCCAAGCATCTGGGTACTGGGAATAGTTTTTCTTTAAGAAAAACAAAGAAATAATTATTCTTATTTCAAAGTAAATACAAATAATATTTTAATAGTTCCTAATATTTTGTTGGATTCTGTCTTTATATACAGTGTGTTTGTCCAAACATATCATACCACAGTTATGCAGGTGTATAGAACAGCCCAAATGACCGTTCTGAAATAAGATAGCATCTCAATGAAAGTGAAGGGATTGTCCAAATATATAAAATAATTCTTTTATTTTAAATACCACTGATATTGATTTCCATGGCATTTTGCCAAGCTGTTGTATCTTTTACATTGATCTGTAACTTAGTAGTGGCTGAATTTTGTGTCCATCAATCTGTGAGCTGTTGTTGAATGACAGAATTCCAAGTCATTCCAGGCTTTTTGTTGTGCTGCATTCCAGACTGATCCTGATTTTTCTTCACTTTCCAGTGATGTGACCTTCAGGCCATCTCCAAATTCCTTCTTATCATCACTGCTGTGAGCTAGTGGATTACATTTCTGCAATAGAATAGAGACAGGTAGACTTGGTTTGAGCTCTAAGATTAAAAATCCTCAATGAAGAAAAGAAAACTATTTTTCCAGGAGGATTAATTCATCTATAAGATGGTAATTATTTCTGTTTCTGTCTGTAGTTCTAATAATAAGCTATAATGATGCTGAAATAATACCATAAGCACAGGGAATAGTTGTGCATACACATACAGGGGTACTGATTCCAACCCCTAATGCTTGGTGCTATTGAGAATTGGAATCGTGAGAAGTGCAATCCACATAGTCTCACCCCATTAATTCCAGAAAAATCACCAAGATGATAAATTAAGCAACCCACAGTGCAATATTATAATGAAAATCTCTTACCCACAGAGTCTCTTATCCCATTCTTTACCAGATATAATGCTAGTGAGCAGGAATCACGTTGCCAAAGTAATAATAAGCAGCACTTATTATAGAGAGATAGAGCCCAGGAAGATGGAATGAGGGGAGAGATTAATAAATATGTGAATGGGGTCCCACAAGCAGCACAGGGCAGGCACAAATGTTGCAGCAGGGCAAGCAGGGCCCTGCAGGTGCAGCGGTGCTGCAGGAGGATGCTCAGTGTGACAGCAGCTCCTGTGTTGCCACTGGCTCCACTCCAGTCCGGGGATGTTGCAGCAGATGCCAGGCCAGGAGCTGGTCTTGCTGGAGCAGCCTTATTGCATACATGAAAGCCATTTCTTAGTTTCCTGAAGTACACCATCACTACCCACCACCTCTGCACACAAATGTGCTCAGATATTTATATCTCTGGCGTATTTTCTGCTGTATTTTCATAACAGAACCATTCCATTTTGAATGAGTTTTTAAGGAGATGTTGAAAAAAATATCCTTGGAAATTATTTAACAGCCTGCTCTTTGTCAAACAACTAATGTCAGGGAAAAAAACAGAGGCACCAAAGGGAGCTTTTAGTCTAATGGCAATAATTATCAGGGATGATGATCTAGAAACACAGCTATATTTGTAGAATCAGGTAAGAAAGTGGGATTTGCACTTCAGAGCAACCACGAACTTACATAGAGAAGTTTTATCCCACTCCTGGCAGCAAGGTGCACTTCTGTCACACCTGAACATTTAACTTGTCACTTTCTACTCCTGCCAGCTTCAGGACATCATTCACTTTCCAAAAGTTCCTGTAAATCCATAGGATTTCCTCTCTCACAAAATCTCTCACTTCATTTTTCTCATTGGTTTCTTCATATCTGTACATATGAAGAACCTTTATATTGACACAGTGATGAGAAAAAAAAACATTTTAAAATGTCTTGTACGTTGTCTCCTTGCTATGCAGAATACTTGCAGTGTCACTGGCATAAAATATAAAACATGCATCAATGTCTCTCTAAATTAATGAGAGTTTCACCACTGTCTTCAATGGCACAGAATTTTATCCCTCTTACTAATTTCTAGTCACAAGGACTTATCCCAAAACAAACCCTAATACTCCTAGCAGAGGCTCCCCCGTAGTTAGGATGAAGAAAAGTGTGATCCCTCAACAGAAAGCAAGCAAAAAGAGAAATCAGAAATGGCATTCTTAAAGCACTCCTGTAGTTCTGGGTGTAATATTACCTAGAGTCCTTCTTCCTTATGGAATAATATCTTTTCCTGCTTTTGCTATGGGTTGCAAGTGGCAATGGGTTTAGGTGATTAATAATTCCTCTTTTTCAAAACTTGTCAATAAATACATAAATAAACATTAATTTCAGACTGGAATATTTGTTAAAGACGTAAACATCTCAGCTAAGTGACAAAATAATAAACCAAAACCCCACCATGTTCAGATAAATTCAAGTTGTTTTAACAATACTGTAATGTTGAAATTGATGTTAATCTGTATATGCTAGCTTGTTTGATGTTTTGCTAATTAAACCCTATCATGTTGTCAGGTGCAACTTAAAAGCAGAAAGCTATCTTTAGCATCCAACCACCAAGCAGAGAGGAGTGTCTAACTCTAAGACACATTTCAGAGCACTTATAGAGTTGTATTACAAGCTAGCCATACCTTCACAGTACACATCCTTACCTTCGGGCAAAGGGAGAGAAGGAAAAATAATAGCAATGCTGTACTAATTTGACATCCATAATACTAGAATTACTTGCAGCAGGATTCATAAGACATTCTTGCAGCCTGGCTAATATTTACGGAGTTATGATAATTTTCTCCTGGATATTACAGGAGTAGAAAAGGAACAACTAAATGGAGGAAATATGATTTTTGATGCAGCATGGATGCTGACAGTTGGAGGCGGGCTTTAGCTCTCCTGATTGCACTAAAGGAAGAAGAAAAATCCTGTCTCAAAAGGGCTTGTGCATCTCATTTTAATGAAGCTGAGCAATTTTAATTGCAGAACAAAACTATTCATTAAGGCAATACTTGCTTAAAAGGGAGAGCTGAAAGTATGAATTACTTATCTGAAATTTTTCTAGCAGTGACAAATCATCTTGGGCTTCTCAAAACAAATCCTTCTAAGACAGGCTTGGATCACCAATTTTATTCTGGTTTACATGGAGAATTTCAATCAGCTGAGCTGTGATTTCTCTACTGTGAATCAAAACTGAACCCATTTAAAGCTCACAAAACCAAAATTCCAATACAAAAGGGAAAAGACATTTTTCACTTTGGAAGACAACTGATATGTAGCTTGATCATGATCTGCCTTCATCAAATGAAGTCAAAAGCTGGTGTGTAGTGGATGAAGACAAACAACCAGAACATCAGAAAAGAGCAACACATTGAAATGAGTTTCTACAACACTTATTTTAAAGAATCAGTTTATCAGAAACTTGGCTAATGGTTATTCAACTCTTGACAAAATAGATCTCCATATTCAATCCATTAATTTAAATTAAATGAATTTATAAGTAATTTATTTGTCTGAAAAGCTGGTAGGTAACTGTCCTCCTTCCATTTTATTTATCATAAGGCTTTGTCTTCCTTGGAACCAAAACAAGCTGACTATCTCCATTCTTATTTGCTTTCTCACTTAAAAGTCTGACCCCTCTAAAATTTAAGGCAGATTTTCATCTAATTTTATTATCAAAATGGTTTTCAGTAGCTTGATCTGCTGTGCTGCCTATCAGGTCTCACCTGAATCCTCAGATATCATGAAATAATCTTTCTGTGCAGAGGTATTGGTTTCATATTCTGAGAGCCATGTTGTTAAACAGACAACATCATTGATACTGAATACTTAAGGAGAGTGTCACTTGCTCAGTCCCTTAGTGGTGTGATTTCATGGTAGTTTCAATAGAACAGCAGTATTTTTAAAGGATTATTATTCAAACTTCAATTTAAAATTCATACTACCTTTAGTCATGATCATGCATAGCCTACAACTTTTTTTTTTTATGTTCTATGGAGGTTAAATCTCAGAAAAAGATTTTGATTTTAATACATCCAGACCAGTGATGAGATTGCAAACTAAGATGCAATATTTAATCTTTAAATACACATCCCTACCTCATGAAGAATACACTCTATACTATATTATTCAGTGAATCTTCATGGATAATAATGGCATCATTCACATAGGCCGGGCACAATAATCATTTCTCATTTTTTCGGAAAAATTGCTTTCCCTCTTGTAACAGCACGTTGCTTTCCAAAATTTATCAGACTTGTTATTGTGAAAGAAAAGGATTCAATTCCATTTCCATTCAATCACTTTTCAAACAACTAAACTTAATAGATTTGTTTCAAACCCTTTTTGTTCCCACTTAAATATGAAGTCCCACAAACAAAACATATTAATAAAGTCATGGACACACTTTCCACTCAAAAGAATATTTTCAACTTGTTTCTTGCATTGTGCAGATCGCTTTTGGAGAAGTTAGAATCTAGCATTCCAAAGCTTGTCTTTTCTCAAATATTTGAAAGTATTGACAGCTACATGTCAATAAAATCATCTCTATCCCCATGATAGAGACTGCTTCTTGGTGACAAAAGAACACCAGAATTTCTCAGACTTACATGCAGGGGAGATTTTGCTCTGTTTTGTTTTAGTTTTGTTTTCCTATATAGAAAATTGACTCTTTCTGAAAACTTTAGTGGTGCATATGATCAAAAATATTTTCCAAGTAAAATCTAGAAACAAAACACATCACAGTTAGGTTCAAAACAAGCAGAGCATTGAAGTCTAGCTAATTAGAGCAGGAAAAAAAACCTTTTACCCAAGTTATACTTATCTGAAGTGCCAAGCAGTCACTATTTACAATTTTTGCTTTCTTCTGAGCAATAACGGTGACACTAATTTTCTCCAGTCAACACAAAATTATCTACTTGCTCCTACCAGCACTATTTTCTCGTCTTTAAACGTCTATATTTTTGAACTAATGCCTTGGAAACACATGTTCAGTCATTAATCAGAAAGAGCGAGGCTGTAATGGAGAATTAAAAGGACACTATTTTCTGTCAGCCCAACATTTTTTGCCATCCCAGTCTTGTGCACCCATATCTTCTCAGATATGGCACACATGGCTTTCTAATGCATCATCAATGCAGTCCTCACCTCAATCCTATAGTTCATCTATTCATTGTTTTACCTGACTTTTTTTGACAAAATAAAGCTACAGTTTTAGTACAGCTGTTAAATACACTTAAGTACAGCTGAATCCTCACATCCTGGAGAGATTTGTGTCAGCAGTTGTTCAGATTGTCCAAAAGCAGCAGATGTCCTGATGGCTGAGTTGTTGCTTTTTAACAACTTTCAGAGCTCATTCAGGAAGAAAAGAGGAAGAATGATGCTGGGAAGCCCTGGAATCACCCGAGAGATGGCATCTTGCTGGACCTGCGCTGGTAAATGGGGGCAAGATACCTTCATGCACTGCAGATTAGAGAGAAAGGCAAAGAGTCAAAAGCCTTTTTAAGAGAAGAAAAAAAGCTATTTCTATGTAATGTGTTTCAGATTACAGAGATGATGTCAGTTAATTAATTAATTAATAAAAAGAAATTGTATATATAATGAAAGAAAAATTGTGTGGAGATTACAACTGGCATTCCGGCCACATTCACACAGACAAACTCCATTGCTGGTCTATCTTCTTCCTTCCTAACTCTATGCAAGTTGCTATAGAAACCAACAGCTTGGATACAGAAATGGGGGGTGAATTACAGATTTCATCCACATATACATAACTCCTTTTCACACAAAATGACAGGCCCCATTACTGAGCTATTTCCACTCTGGGGGAAGAAAGGATCCTGCTGCAGATAGGATTTCAGCTGATCCAGAGCCAACAGCAGCTAGTCCTGAAGGGCTATGTGATGGTCCTGAAGGAAGGGAACACTGGTCCTCTTTGGCTGAGAATGGTTATGCAAAATGTCATTCAGTAACTGTTTCATTTGTTTATTTTTATTGGCAGGTTACAAACAACAACATGTCAAATATATGTCAAATGTTCAACAAAATGTCATATAGATCCTTTTATGCAGTCAATGAGAACAACATGCAAAACATTTAACTTAGGATTTATTCCTATTTGTAAGTAAAGATGTCTGAAGGTGATTCAGCCTTAGTAACTCACTAAAAAGGCATTGGACATAGATATGTCTGCCTCAAAATCCAGCCATGAAAATAAAGCGTGGATGAAGGAAAAAGAAGCAAGATCATAAAAAGATGAATATATGTCATGGACTTTCCTTTAAAAAATACATCTGTCCTCTCTCTGTCCTATGCCATTTAAAAAAGTAAGGAATTACTACCTAAATTGCATTTCACAATATAACTTTTAGCGCTATAAAAACTCAGCAAGTACTGCAAGTTTAGGACTGAAAAAGAAATCTTCCTTTCTAGGCCCCAATCCACTAAACACTTATCTAGTCAAAAGCACATGAGTAATGTGTGTTTTTGGATCTAAGCCAATAGATAAATGTTAAATATGTGCCTGTGCCAGCCAGTGCACACAATCTGCTTCTAAATGTGACATTTACATATATATATAATCTTTTGGATTTTGGAAGATTAGAAAAGCTGTTTATGAAATAGAACATGAGGCTGAAATCGTGATTAAAGATGTCCTGAAAGTCTCTCTAGTGATTTTGTAAAGCATTGTATAATATTGCAAATAGCTTGGAAAAACAGAGATTGATGCCATTTCCACTTAACTCATTTTCAACTACATAGGGCATGCAGACCAGCTATGAAGAATGAAGCAAATATGTTTTAGATGCACAACTCAAAATTTCAAGTCAACTGAACTCCAGAGTATTTTCCCTATTACCTGTTCCAGTGGCATTGAAAGATAGCTGAGAGTTAAAGTTACAGCGTAATTTGCATTAATGTATTTTCCCAGCACCACAGAAGGAAAACTGCATCTCATCCTTTTTATCTTTCTTAAATCTGAAAGGAGAAAAAAAAATGATATTTGACTCTCCGAGAAGAATGATTGTTTCGGTTTGACAGGAAAATTGAACTAACTGAAATGAAGGATGAGTGAGTTTAATGTTTCCAGTCTCAAGATTTTGCAGGCTTAACTGTCATAGATAATAAAATAAAGTTCAACTCTTTGTGGCTTAGAAAATGTTTTCATATTTGCATAAGTATGGTTTACAAAAGACAAACAAACCTACAGCAAAGTAAATAGAGATACCTCAACACTACCACAACCTAGACATTTAAAGAAAAGGAGCTAAACTTGTGTACTTATCTTATACTAATAATCGGTCATTGTGAAATATTCACCTCAGTAGGACTACTTGACTTAATCCACTATGCTGTGGGTGAATTTGTCATGAATTTGAGACTAAATTTGAAGAAATGTCCTTAAAGATTTCAGTCAAACCCTATTGATGTCAACAGGCTTCCCGCTTAACTTTAACAGGTTTTAAATCAGATCTTTATGGCTAGATTTACAAGGAATATATTTTATGCACAGTATTGCTATCGCTGGTCTGACGTTCTGGTTGTTTGTCTTCATCCACTACACACCAGCTTTTGACTTCATTTGATGAAGGCAGATCATGATCAAGCTACATATCAGTTGTCTTCCAAAGTGAAAAATGTCTTTTCCCTTTTGTATTGGAATTTTGGTTTTGTGAGCTTTAAATGGGTTCAGTTTTGATTCACAGTAGAGAAATCACAGGACAGCTGGCTAAAATTCTCCATGTAAACCAGAACAAAATTGGTGATCTAAGCCTATCTTAGAAGGATGAATCTTAAGAAGTTCAAGACGACTTGTCTTTGTCACTTCTAGAAAATTTTCGTTTTTCTAATCACCAAGCTGGAAAAGCATGTCCACAGACGTTCTCTCTCTTCGTGGCCTTAAGTATGCTAGCAAAAGACAAACTACCACCTCAGTAGGAGCTGAGATATGAGATAAACCTAATGTTTCAGAATAATATATAGCCTAAAATATCAGAGCACTTCCCCTACATTTCAGCTTTGCTTCTCCTCATTAAGAGGAGGAGCTAGTCAGGTCTTTTACATCTGGTGTGAAGCTGTTATGCTTTATTACAGTATCTTACTGCAGAATGGTAGCTGTAGTGCACGGTGTTCCAAAATAGGACCAACAGGTCAAAATCTTAAGGAAGTACAGACAGTGAAGTAACTTGTCAGTCAATCTAACCAGGTCATGGGTACATAATGGATGTTGAAAAAACAAACCTTTTCTTTATTAGGTATTATTGGGTAACTCAGAAGCTTAAATTGCAATTTGAGTGTTCAGAGTTTCTGCGGCCAACAAGAACTAGTATTAGGTAAATGCTCAGTTTCTTTTATCATGACAGTTTTACACATAGATGTATAAATGTGAAATACAATAGGACTTGGATGTCTAATTTGTTTCTATAATATTATTCTTTTTACTGCAGTTATCATTAGAACCAAATTTCCATTAATTCAATAAGTATTTTCCTCAGCATGAATTTAGAAGACCTTAGTGTCAGAATATATGTGATGTCATATCTTGGGATCATCTAAACAAAAGCATATAGTATTTGTCAAAGGTTCAGAAAAAATAAGAAACCATAAGACCATTTGCACAATTAATTTCAGAAGCTTTCCCACATCCTAAGTTTTGGCCCTAGCTGTGGATCCTGATATCAGAAGGTAGACGAAATAAAGTAAAAGGTAAGAAATTAATCACATTAAGGCCTGCCAAAATAAATAAATAAATAAATAAATAAAGCTGTTTTGTCTAAAAGATACTCAGGTCAAATTCCAAAACAAAAAGATATAATTTTGTAGTATCAGCCAAGAGATTTTTTTTTTTTTTGTCATTTATCTGTTATGGAGAGTTTTCCAATTTTGTTAATATGTAACAGATTAAAACTGTAAGGAAGTGCACAAAAGGAAGCTAGAAAGAGCACCTCGGAAATCTCGGGATATGTATTAGATAGCCAGAAAATGATAATAGTTTGTATCAAAGTGACCATTATAATTTCTGACAAAGTCATCTGCGGAAAAATCAACTGATCAGTACGCCAAGAAGAGCATACATGCCTCGAGAGAGGAAACGAAGATGAGTATAAACACCCATGTAATCCATACCATAATGGTTTAATGATAAATGAAGGGCTTTATTTTTTCTTCCTATTGTCTATAAGTAAACTAACTGCTCTGTTAGTATTCAGCATAGGTTTGCCCCTGGTCCTCTCCTCTTAATACTGGTGATCAGCTGATCTCCATTGCCAATGAAGTTAGCCTATAAAAAGAATATAAGTCAATAGAAGAGAAAACTATGGAGGTATGGAGATCACATTTGATCAAAAGTCTCTGAGCAGAAATTGCTGGCAGATAAGGTATTAATAAACATACTTACTGTTCTCCTTTTTCTTCCCACAAGCACTTATTTTTGAGAACTGTTCTGGAATCAAATCCACAAAGAAAACAATTTCAGGAAATTTGTGCTGTCTGGAAATTGAATATGGATCAACTATTGAGACAAAGCAATAGTCCAGAAATGTTAATTCATTTCCTTTCTCATGCCAGTAGGGTTCTTATACTTTGCTTTTTGCTTCCCAAGATATATTCTCCTTGCCTACCTAGCCAAGCACAATAAAAATAATGACTACTTTAGATGGATTTCTTCACTGGTTTTCCCTCATCAAAATAAATATTTTCTTCCCCATCTCAATAAAAAAGAAAAAAAAGAAAGAAAAAAAAAAGAGAAAAAGGAAAAGGAAGAAAACTGTCAAACAGAAGTCTGTTTTAGCAAAATAAAAATCCCCAAGTTCTTCACGTTTCCAAAGGCAATAAGCTGACCAGCCTCTGTGAAGGCTACATTTGTTCTCAGGTTTTTCTGCAGACACACATCTAAACTGCCTTGCCGTGAGGTAGATAGCAGGTCACCAGCTCCAAAATGCATGTAACTGCAGTAGCATAAATGCAAATAGAAATACAGGCAACTGATCACAGTGATGAGTACCACCTGGCCTGTTCACCTGACCTGTTCTGTGAGCAAAAAAGGACTTATATACATGATGTGCAATGCACATACTATAACCCTGGTGTGAGAGTTGACATCAGGGTAAAGGGCCTTCAAGAGTGGTCCTGGTGATAATTTTTCTGGTAGACCATACTTCAGCAAGCATCCCAATGTGAAGTGTTGGGAAGTGTAATGTTTTAAAACCTCAGATGAGGTTTTTTTCCTCTGCTATAACTGCAAACTCAATTTTGTTCTAACCCCAAAGGAAATCTCATTTACTGTGCTGAAATCACTAAATATTATCACAGAGCCAATTTCTTTGATTTAACAGACACCTGATATTTCTGTTCCCTGATCTATTTTCTAGTAAGAACTACCAGTAGACATTTAGCAAGGAAACATTCCTAATTATGAAGCGTTCTTCTCACACGCAATATTTGCCAGTAACTTGAACAATCAGAGTGGTGACAGCTTATCACATGGTGAGCCCACTGTACGCTTTGGAAAAACAGTTCTTATATAAGAAAACAATCATCTTGTACATTATGTACACAAAAAAAAATAAAAAAAAGTTTTCAAGTACTTCTGTGGGTCACTTATAAGGAAACTTCAGACTCAAAAGACTCACTGAAAACCTGCAAGTTTTGCTCACCCACCTAACTTAAAGAAACTTTTCCACAGCTTCAGCAGTTTTTACAAGTTCATAGCAATGACTAGCACATTTTCTGAAACTAAAATAGCAAAGCAAACTCTTCCTGTATATTCAGCTTATGGTACAACATAAATATTTGACAGTTTGCAGAAGAGTCCACAGTATTCAGCAAATTTCTAATATCTCTAAGAGCATACTAACAAGCTGAATCTCAAAAAATGTAATTTTACCTCACCAGATTTGGCATACTGCGGAGCTGTACTTTCATACTGGTTAAAGAAAGACATGCATCTATTTTCCCTTTTTTGAATTCCACTTCTGTACAAGTATATCCCAGAAAAGATCTCATCTTTTTACAAACTCTTTCACATATTCTGGCTTGTTTCTGTAGCATCTGTTGAAAATGTCGGCCAATGGTAGGACATGCATGTCTCTTCTCTACCACAGCTTTATTCCAACACTGTTTGCATTATGATATCTGAAAAAAAGGAGCAAAAATCGTCCAAAACCCAATCGGTGTCAATGTTTTGAAAGAAAAGGCTTACTTTTTTTCTCTTTAAGGTGACCTAAAGATTCATCTAAATCTTTGAAAACAGAAACAAACAAACAAACAAACCAAAACAAAAGCAGTCTACATCCAAAAGAGTGTTTAGTTTCAGTTAAGGCTTGTTTACTCTCTTTTTTTTTTTTTCTTTTCATTTTCAGCCATTAAATCCTACAGAATGCCACATATTTGTATAGCTCTGGCCAAAAATTTAGAAGGACAAAAGAAATAATTATAGTGATCATGAGAAATACCAGCTTGCTGAACAATTAAAATACATTCCCCTCCCCTGCCTACTTCCTACATAAAGTAATTGTTCAGATTTATTAGACAGTATAAATTAAGTACAGTTAGAATTCTCATTTCATTTTTTGACTGAATTCAACTTTTGATAGCATTAATCTTTAATAACATTGCTAGCTTTTCCCATTTTAATGAAACAGTTGGCATTTGTGATGAATTTGTTTCCATTTCAGCTTTTTACACTACAGTTGTTTCATTTGCCCAGACTTTTAGGCTTAGAAGACAAAAACGTAACACCTGTTTTAACCTATTAAACTGAGATTAGCTGTCTTCTTTAACATAATCCTATACAGCTTCTAAAATAAAGGTACTGCTGGGACCTGAGAAATACGTGGGAAGTGAGAAAGGATGGTTGGGGCTAGTGGCAGTGCTTGCAGCTCCTGCTGACTGGCAGAGCAGCCTGAAGTCCTGACATTCGCTTTCCTCTTTTCTCTTTCTTTCCTGTTTTTAATTTACTTCTATCTGTCTGTTGAGGCTGAAAACTACTGGAGGTTGTTAGTAGGACTGTTAGGGTCATCTCATTATTATTATGAATAAATTATTATTATTGAATAAAACAGTATAGCTTTTATAGCTAGAAAACTTTTTCTCTTTTCAACTACACCGCAGGACAAATAGCCCTGCTCTGAGTTGGGGGCTTTGCATTCCCCTACTTCTACGGTGATGACCAGTCCACCCATAAACCCAGTCTGAGTATGTTACTGCTCTGTTTTCTCACTGCAGCATTTCCACTTGTTGTCTATTGGTGGCCCACAAGAATTGTGAAGAAGAGGCAAGGGAAGGATCTGGGCCTTTTGAAAAGGTTTATGCATTCAATAAAAATATCAGTTTCTAATTGGAAGTGGATGACTCAGCCATCCCCACTGATATTTCAAAATCCCTTGTTGTAAATAGGTGCACTGAACAGTAGTATAAAATACATTAGAGTTCTTTCATATTTCCACCCTGGCAACACAAGCTACAAAAATCCCTTATATTATAGTTGTGTTGCCTAGGCAATTGTACTAGGACGAAAATGCAAGAGCAGCACATTAGGTAGCTTTACTGCAGGCAGGATATTAAGGCTGTTGACCCACAACCAGCAGTGAAATCATTGCACACAATGAAGGCCCCTATAATTACAGAAACCCAGATGGCTGCTCTTAATTGCCCTCAGCTCAGCAAACGCATCAGCCAAATGCACAAGTCCATGTAAAACATGCAGATTGTGTGTATCATTATGTCAGCTATTTATTTGGAGGTAGTAGTTTAAGATCAGCTTAAAAGATGACTAGGCTTTTCTTTAGTCCTTTTCCTGACAAAAGGCTGTTTCACATAAACTGTGGAGGTTGCTCCTCTTCACATTCATAGTGACGAATTATCTCATTTACTATAAGAAAATCCTTACTGAAGAAAATATCTTTTTAATAACTACCTGATATGATAAAACAGTCCTGTCATTTTCCTCATTATTCCCTAGTTTTAAAACATTTCGTCAACATTTCCTCCTTTAGAAAAGGGCAAGTCCTTTTCTTACAAATGCCATATTTCTGATTTACATGGTGATAGCAATTACTTGAAGTTAATAGAACTAATGTTTCTACATCTGGAATAATTTGTCATATCCTCTATAAGTTTATAATCTATTTCTAAGTGCTTATTTTAGTAGTAATTCTTTCCTGAGCACTGGGTTGTTTTCATAAGATGAAAAAAATCCCACTACATTGTTACCAAGACTGGATAAAGAGACTTTGAATCTTAAAAATCCTTTTCCAACTGAATTGCATGAAGAATTAAGCTCATAGTAGCTCCCATATGTTCATTCAAAGATCCAAGCAAAATTTACTACAATTCTGTGCTGGTGATCCTATATGAGCTTCCAACTGATGACAGCTACTCTTTTATGACACTAAATCTCAGCTGTTCATTGCCTTCATCTATTCATTGTGCTTTTGATTTTCATTTCATCTTCTGCCACAAAATGCCATAATGATTTTTGTATTCACTTCTTTCATTCTTTTTTTTAATATTTTTAACAGTGTGTCTTTTTTCCCCACATATGATAGGCTAAATTTGTTTTACCATTATCATTTCCTGATCATTCTTCTGTCTTAAAATAAACATGTGGAGCAGAGAAGCTTATTTCATTTTTTTTTTTCCTTAGCTTGGGAGGCAGCATTTGTTAAAGGTAACTTGAAATGGGGTGGATGTCAACAATTCCAGCAATAACTGCAGTCACAACCTTGTCTAAAAGAACTACTTCTTCCAAAGGTGTCAGAACAGAATAACTGATAAAATTGTGCTTAACTGTTTTTAACCACCTTCCTCTTTTTTTTCTTCTTCAACCTGCTCACAGTATGTTATTGCAGTATCAACCTGAGGGGCCACAATATATTTCTTCTTATAGAACTCAATAAAAATTAAAAGACATTCATTAAAAAGATTAATTCTCTTTATACATTATTTCTTTCTGTTTTAAAAGGGAGAAGGAAAGGGAGAAGGATTTAAAGAAAGCGGTTTGGGTAGAATGGGTGAATTCTGCTAAGAAAGAGCAATGGTTTAAGAGGATAGGAAAGTTGACAGGTAATATCAGAAAAAGGGAAAATATGCATAAGACAATGAGAACTTTTCCGACAATCTCATTTCAATCATTTAACTAATGTGAGCAATAAAGCTCCGAAGAGTATATAATGCAGCTCTAGCCCTGGACTACAGACTGTCTGTACTACTAACTTTAGTGTCTAATTTAGAATGTTATACAGAAACATAGCAAAATATACCTTTAAATACATTAAAACTGTGTACTTTATTTTTTTCTGCAGTTATTATATTGAAAATTGAGCACTAAGTGCCAAATATGTTTCTGGTTTACTTCCATGGGCATGGCAAATACACATTCAAAAGGTATTTGGCTTGAGAATGTAGTTTTACACAATTATTTCTCAACTCCCAGTAAAAAACAGTTACAAACAATTCAAATTACCTTCCATTTAATAATCAGTGGTTTCTAGACTTTGGCAAATTATGGGTTCAACTCTCTCCATTTGAAATGAATGGATTATTGCTTTCTGTCATCTCAGCATATTGGAAACGAGGTTAGTAAATTAGGATCTTCAAATTGCTGAATAGATTTTTATATCAGCAGAATTAAGTAAATCTGTCACCTATATCATGTACATTAGCTTCAGACTATTTCATCTGCTCTGGCAAGAAAAATGCAGCAAAGAACTTTTTAAACTTCTCAAAACAATGGAAGTACTATTTCAAATCAGAGAGGAATACATGCGTAAAACTAACTGTCCGTTGTAGACATTGAAATTCTGTTTACACTTGAATGAAATCTGCTTAGAAGATCCTCAATATGCTTAATGCAGCACATCTTGTCACTCCCAAGTAGTTTTGTTCACTTATGGAGGGTTTTTGTTGTAGCCACTATCTTTCTGGGTCAGAGCCCTCAAGAAATTACAAGACAGTAACCATAAATTTCCTATAGTAATGGCAATTCATTTTCCTTGCCTGAAACAAGGCACCAAGCTAACGTCAAATGATATGTAATAGTTATATAAAATAGAGGTTTTATTAATGTTAAGTAAACTATCCCCCAGCTATCAGAGAAACAATTAGGAGTCAAAAGTGTTTGACAAAGAGTAGCAGAAGGAGGAAGGAAGTGAAAGAGAAGTAGTGAAAGACAAATAAGTCAACCAGGTTTTACAGCAAAATAGAGGTTGAAGGCCGTTGCTGTAGCTACTTGCTATGCTCATAACAGTTCTGCTGCTACAGTTCAGGAGAGCTGAATGTTTGAGAATCCCTGACTTCTTTCGAGAGGCAAACAAATTGTCAAGAGAAAACAAAACATGTCATTTTGTCAAAAGGCAAGGCATAACTATGTTAATGATTTGATTCCATCCAATCTCCAGTACTTCAGATTCTGGTCCATCCTAAATTCTGCCCAACAGTAGCTCATGAATGGAGATCAAACAAGAGAAAATAAAGTGATATTAGCCACAAGAACAAACACTGAGAAACACTTTACTAGTATTACTGAGTCAAAGGTCAACAAAACTAATGACAGGATAGTCCACAGGTATAATTTTTTCCTTTCCACAGACAAGGAATTTGTGTCCTTATAACCTGGTCTACTCACAGTGACTTTTATTTTAGTAACTTTTCAGTTAGATTGTAACAGCTCATTGTGTAGTGTATGATCATCAAAAAAAGCTGACTGACATAGTGCTTTGTCCTCAAATACAATCAAACATTTGTGGGTACATCCCATATGACCTTTTCTTGTCTTGTTCTCCTTCTCTTCCTGCTTTGCATTTCCATAAGTTTAACTTTGAACTGGACTTTACTGTACAAATAGGGATGTAATTAGGGACAATTTTAATACACAGAAATAATATGTCTGAGAGCACCTCTCTCAATCATTTGCAAATGAAGATATGCCACGTTAACATTCCTTCTGCAGAATTTCTCTGCAAGAAATTTTTTTCTGCAAGGAAAACACAGAATATCTATGGGAAAGACGTTTTTTTTTTCTTTTAAATGATCAAATGGAATACTACCTCAAGGACATCTCTTCGAATTACTAGGATAGCCTTCTATGCAAAGTCTGTCCTTCCAAGTGAATGCTAAACAGTTTTACATTACAAATTGGATGTTTTTCTCCCATTTTTATTAAATGTAACTTCTAAAAAATACTCAGTTAATTTCTTATTCTGGATAGTTTCAGAGCTTTTTAATTCTCGTTACAGACCATAAATTAGAAGAAAGAGATGTTGCTTCTGCAAAAGCATCTTAAATCAATGTGAAAGTTGATATAACCTCCCAAAGTGCTTCTGTGTCATTGTAGTTTTTGAGGACTCGGTTATGCTACATAGATCACATGCAAATGCTAGATCACTTGCACTTCCCAACACGAAATTCTGAAATCCACAGCTGCGGCTGCTCCAGAATTCAAAGTTTGACTGCGCTATTCAGCAAACTGGGCATCATCTTATCTTCTGCTTCAGGCCCGTTCACAGTAGCCAGTACATTTTCTTTGTCATTTTTTTTTCTGTTGTATGTCAATTTTTTCATTCCATTCTCACCTGAGGATCTTGGCTTCTTTTTGGAGCTTTACTTTAGCTAATTTACTTTGGGAAATAAAAAACAGCAGATTTGGGGCTTAGGTCTAAACCATTCATTTACTTCTCAGCACTAGTTTATCCTTTGGTTCATTTAGGCTTTAAGAACCAACTTTGAACGTCTCACCCCAAAAGCAGAAAATTTATAGAAACTTGCATCTGGACTTCTTTGTTGTTATATTCTATATGATTTGTTAACAGAGGGAATCTAGATTTATTTTCTCAATATGTTTTCACCAAGATGTCATTAAATGAAAAGAATGTCATTAATATGTCTTCCCGGGCTGGTTTCTCAGAGTGACAAAGTCCTGTAATTTTCATTCTCTACAGCAGTTCAGCAGAAATTCAACTGCTTTGGAGTCAGGTCTGACCTTGAAAAATTGGAAGACCAACATTTTTTATGAAGTACAGAAATCAGAAATTAAGTTTTGTCATTCCTGACACTGCATTTCTCAACCCAGATTTTTTGTTTTTGATATTATGAGATTCACCGATGTAAATTAGTCCCATCCTTTATTACTCTGAAATAGACTTTTTATGTATCTATACTGAGTATTACATAGTTTCTTGTGCCTCCAGTAATTCACTCCTTGATGAGAGTACACAAAATCTGTTTCTCATGTACTGTGACAAATCCTATCTGTTTCTTATGCCTGATATACATATATTATTGTACCAGTCAGTGTGTGGGTAGACCTAAATAGCTCCAAGTAGGAGGACAGAAATGGCAGTGACAAACCCAGTGGGACCAATACTGATTTACAAAGTTCCACCACATCTCAGCCCCTGCTCCTCTTTACAGCAAACTCTGGGAATCAGTGTGATTCCCAATCATCCTAACACCCACCCTAAAAAGTAATAGGATGGAAGAAATACACCTGTAGTTGTTTTAAGTCACTCAGCAGTCTCTTGTTATAGAGGCTTTCAATTTTTGCCTTTCTCTTTGTGACAGTATTAAACTTTGATGCCTGAGTAATTCAAAAAGTGTACTGATAGAAACAGATATTGCCATAAAGTAAGTTCTTATTCACTGTGCAGATTTAGGAGGTGTGCTTCAATTCATATAGCATTAACACCCTGCTTACACCTTTATTGCCCGAAGAAGATGGGACATACTCGCAAGGACATACCACATTTGCTCCCATCACCATACATAGAACCCTATCTTGGTATCCATACAGCCCAATCTTCTTAGAGCAGCCTCTTTGGAATCTTGTAGAATCTTTACAATTCTTTTAGGCAAGTTTTGAGTGACAGAGTAATAATCTGATTCAATATCCAATTATCTAAATAGATTTTTCTAATTCCTTTTCATTATGTATATATCTACTGAGCTGTTGGAAAATGGTAATATAATCTGTCAACAGTTTTGAAAAAAAAATCTTGCTAATCATTTTCTGTTTACCTGTATAGACATTTTTAAGTAATTATAGATAAATAATGCATTTTAACTGGAATCATCCATATGAAATCACATAGTTACTGCAGGATAACTATTGAAGAAATGCAACATTTTTTTGAGTCAAGCCAGAGCTTGTAAGTTTTAAACGTGATGAACATGAAATACATCAGATTTTTTTTTTCTTTTTTCATTCTTGAATTGGGTCACACTACATTTCTAAACCCATCATGTCATGAACCATTCATTGGACCCTACCATCTCTGCAATTTTTAACAGAGGTGTCCTTTCCCCAAAATATATTAATAAACAGAAGGGTTATATATATATATATATGTATAAAAACCTTATAAATCATCACTTGTGTAAGTCTGTTATTCTTCAGTATACCACTTTGGCAAATGGCTTTCTCAGAAAACATGATTCTTCCAGTTAAAATGCTGCAGAAGATACTGTGAGGTTAGTTATTATTTTACTGAGTTACCTGCTCTTGTAACCTGAGGTTTTGTAACAACAACAGCTAGAATTCTGAAGGCCCTAGCAGCATTCTTCTAGTTACTCTTAACACAGAGGTAAATACTCAAAGGAATAATGTGTGAGTGCCTTCATCAAAGTTCATTTGTCAGTTTTTAATTTTTCATGTCTTACCATGTGATATGTCTCTTTGAGGGATGGGGCTTCTGTGGGAAGGATTCAGCCCCACTCCATTGTCTAATAAGATCAGAAGTCAGATTTTACACTTCCTTTCCTTTGTTTCTGGTACCACATTATATGAAAGCATCTGCTTCTCAAATTTATTTATTTGGGGTCAAGTCTGATATCAGGATGAGGGAAGCAAAGTGCCTGCCTTTCAAGCTACTCATAGAAATGCACTGAATTATTCTGTATTTAAAATAAACTTTTGGGTTAACAAAAATAAAAATAAATACATTTTGTGTGTTGATTATTACAAGGAATAATTTTCTTACTGCCTGGGATCTTCCTCATAACTATACTATCTCTTCTTACAGGAAGGCATTTTCCAAACATAAAATAGGTGCCACTTTTAGAATAAGCTGTATTCCTTTCTGCCAGCTGTAAAGTCACTCATTTGTGTCTGTATTAGGAGATGAACTTTGTGTCTCTCTCCATTGCTGTCATATGTTGCTCATTCCAGTCCTCAGTTATTCTTAAGTTGTAGAGTCTTATCTTAGCTCTCCTCCCTTTCATTAACTGCCAATCATCCAATTTTACATGGATCCCAGACTGCCTTAAATAATATAATTAGCACAGCTACTCATTGAGTACCTCCATTAGAAGAGAGATTTCAAGTATCTTTAGCTGAAACGTTTTTCTTTGGGATTTTTTTTTGGTAATAAAAACTCAGAATCTTAGGAAAACTACATGTATGTATGTCACATATTTCTTCTACAAAATATCTGCATATATGAATGTGCTCTGTGCTTGCAGCTCTGTACTTATTCTCAAAAGGTTTCAGGTAACTTCTTTGAAGAACTTAAAGGTATGCCACAATTCATATGCTATAAGACGGGCAGGTAAACCAGCAGTTTTTTCCTGTCATGATATTCCAGGAGAAGAGATGCAAACATTGTATATGTATATGTGTATGTAACTGTCATTTTTTTCTAATGGCCTTTAAACTTGGGGACCAAATAGTCTAGGCCTCAACAGTGTGGTTAGGCCACTGCAGGAAAGCTATTGTGCTTTAAAGATTCAATCAATCAGAAAGGCTCAGAAAGAGTACGAGAAAAAAACACGGCAAACATTCAGCTCTCTTAGGAAAGGAACATGATTTTCTGTCCTTTCTTGACAATCTATCTCAGTCACTGTATTATTCAATCTTTATCTCACATGAAACATAGAGTAAGAACATAGCTAAAGCAACCACAGAATGTGGCATACAGTTTATTGCCTAACTTGAAAGCTGAGGACTATTTCCAGCCCCTCAGGAAAGGAAGTCCTGTATTCTAAGTAAATGTTGCATTCCTAGAATGACTTGCACAGAATGGAAGTGGACTGAAAGACTTTAACACTTTTCTAAGAATGAATTTACCTGGATTGTCATCTTAAGAGAATCATAGAATCATAGAATGCAAGGGAAGGCTGACCAAAGAACAGTAAAAGTCCATGGAGCTCAGGTTTAGATACTTTGGCTCCAAAATGAAGAACTTTCCATTTACCATATAACATGGAGTACACTCAATAGAACTGAAGATTTTATAAAGTACACACCTAAAAGTCAGGGTTGCAAAGCTCAGCTTGCAAAACCCAAGCCCTTTTTTGACCCAAGACCAGAAGTTAACAATTTAAAACCTACATTATGACTCAAATGCGGAAACTCACAAGTGTCCATTGCCTACCTCTCTTGAAAATGAGCTAAGAGATCACACAGTGACTTCATTTGTTGATTACTTTCCTAAGAAGAATGGATCAGGCTAAATCTTTCCCAAAGTCAGTTTTACAATTCAAAGTAATATTTAGGCTTAATGACATAGATTGAATCTGCTGAATGACTCAAATCTTCAATGTAGCCACATATTTTCTTTTAACCTCATATATAAAAGCACTGCAACATTAGAAGATCCTTCAGAAACCAGAGAATGGATATAAATGCATACAGAAATAAGAATATGTACTTCCTCGGGACCAAAGTCTTTGACCAACAAAAGCTGCCCCCATATGTTTTTAATCTTTTACTTATTTTTTTTAATAATTCTCGAATCAGCTTGGCCATGTATCCATTTGAGAAAAAGAACCAAGGTCGATTGCTTAAGACCTTCGAGTACTTTTTCAGCCTTGAAGAAAGAACAGCATTTGAGAACATAACTGCAAAGTTTTAGCATTGTTGAGAACACTGGTACTAAATACTGGGCTCAGATCAGAGGGCTTATTTTTCTAATTATTTCCCCAGTAGTCCCTTAATAGCGGATTTGTATAACACTGACAATAAACTTTTTGCATTTGCTTTCAGCAGCACTAGCAAAGCCTCGATGACAGTTGTCAGCAGCATCTATAGCAGGACCTTCAGTCTGTGCTCAAACAGATACTGCGTGACCATTGAGGGATGAGTTCTGGCAAGTCACAACAACTCATGAAAATTCCTGATTCTGGGTTGCCTTCCCAAAGATCAGGGAAGCAAGCAAATTATGCCAGTATGAGGTAGTAAAGGAGAATTCTTCTTGAAGTAATCTAAGAATGCTTATGCGAATTTCAGAGCTTTCAGAGATTTTAAAACACCAACATCTGGAAACTTGAAGATTTATTATTCTAGCTTTGCAGATGCAAAAATTAAGGAACAGATGAATGCAGGATCTCTTATGCACCAAGAAACTCCTCTTGAACAGTGAACACTGTTCTGAAAAAAACAAGATTATACAGCAGAATTAATATCTGATGGAGGTAGAAATGAGACCTAAACCAAACTCACTGACCCTGATCTTCAGATTCCAGTTCAACGCATCTCTCTTTGCTCAAACAAAAATTTGATGATTTCTCAGAACCAGTCGCCCAAACTCTGCTGATCATTTGCATGAGATTATATATCCTGGAAGGAGAACACGCTCCAACCTGTTATCTTTCTCAAAATTAATCATTCTATGACAGAGGAACATGCAAGATGTACCTAATTTTTTGAAAAGGGAAAAAGAAATTTGGGAAATCTAATGCTCTTGAGGTCTTTAGAAGGTCTTCTAAAGGTTTGGCACAGCTCTTCTCAGCTTCTCAAACCTGTCATATTTCCAGTGATTTTTTCCAGTGATTTTTTTGCCAGCAGTGGCAGTAGACTAACATAAACTGAAACTAGCGAAGACTTCCAAGGATCCAAGTACGATTTCTTCTGGCTATGATGTAGGAAATAAAACTGATAATATTTAGGGCAAGCTCATCTGCAAGTAACAGGTTTTATGAATGATTTGGAAATATAGATAAAGATGAACTCACGAATAACAACTTTTTCACAACTCTTCTGATGATCTCTTTACAGATATATTGATGTAAATAAGAAATTACTAAGATACTAACAGTGCAGGAAAGAATGAAAAAAATAAATCAATAGAAGACTGTAGGTGTATGCTTGATTTTCCTACAAGTCATTGCATACAGAAAGGAGCTTGGAAATTATACAGAAGATTTACATAGGCTTCATAGTTATACAATACATTGTCACTGAAGATCATAATTCACTTTCCTGTCAAGGCAAATGCAGCTCAGGCTTGGAAAAAGGAAGAAAGCTGACAAAATGCCGTTCACAAGTACCACAACAGGCAACAAAGTATTTCCGAGGTCCTTTAAGAGATACATGAATATGCATTATTCTCAGTAATTTTTGCAGAAACTATTGCAGACTTTACACAATGAGCTTTAAGAGACAGCTTGACAATACAAGGCTACTCAGAAATTTAATTTGAATCAGACAAATTAGCTTAAAATTTAATTAATATATTTAAACATATTGAAATTTTAACTTAATTTACTTGATTCAGGTTTAACAGTGTTAAATCTCTGAGTGGACAATATTGTCTGAAATTACAGTAACCTCAATATGATATGGTATAATTCATTTTCAGAATAAGTGCAACCAAATTAAGGCTGTCTTAATTCCAGTACAAATATCTGTGTTGAAGAGCATCATGCTCTAATCAATACACATCAAAAGTTACTTTCTTCCAGTTTATTTTCTGAGCTTGCATGAAGGAATGGAGAAAGATCTTCAGTGGCACATGAAAAATCTCAAGTCAGTTCCACTATTCTTTATATAAGTTAAATTCCCAACAACTGAATAAATCATAATGAAAATCAGGAAAGTTATTTGACTTATGATTTTCATTTTCCATGGTGAAATATCAGTATTAACAACTACTTCCCAAAATGACAATTAATAGAAAGAGCATTAACTACTAAAATGATTTAGAAACAGTATGAAGACAGTAATATTGGCAAATATGGGCTTACCTATTATGGGTTAAAATTGGCACACATATTTTTCTTTTATGAGATATTTTACCCTACTTGTTCATCCAAATTTGCTCTATGGCTCAATCATTTGGAATTATGCTAAGAGACTAAGCATTTTTCTTTTGCAATTTCTTGGAAAAACTGGATGAACTGCTTTCTCTAGAGAACTTTACCTTCAAAATTATAGACTTCATGCTCTTGATAACCGAGTTAGTAACACTATTTAATACACAAATCCATCCTGATCCTTTTAAAAAAGATTATTTTTTATTTTACTTACATCAGTGTGCAACAGAATTGCCCATCCACTGTACTTTATGTGCGACAAAAATCTGATGGGCTTGTAACCAAACACTGCTACTGTATGTCAAACTGTCTGACAAACATCTTGCCATATAGAAATTATTGAATAATCATTGAATATTACACTGGAAATGGACTTCAGTTGGCCTCCTCTCTGAGGCAGGAGCAGCTAGGTTAGCTGTTGCTTTCCAAAGCCTACTTTTGAAGAAATCCAGTGTCAGGCATTCTGCATCCTCCCCAGAAATCCTACTGAAGCTTATAAATTTCCATTGCAGTTTCAAAGTTCACATAAAATATTTCATTTTTTCTTTGAAGTGTCTCTTCATAAATGCTAACACACTTCTCAATCTTTCTTTGCTGATGTAAGCAAACCAAATTAATTCAGTATTTTTTTTTAGACCTCATATCCAATACTCTTCCCTGGATTCACTCCAGTTCACATCCTTCTTGGTCCAAAATTGGGCAGAGTATTCAGTGGAAAAAATACAGCTATTGAGGGAGAAGATTTACTTCGAATGGCATCAGTTTACACTCTTGCTTGTACATGGCCTGCACAAGTTATGCCTCTTTTTGCCAGAATGTCACATCTCAGAGCGAATACAGCAAGTGATCTGTTATACTGCTAGATCTTTCTTCAGAGCAATTCCTTAGTCAGTTGTTCCTCAGTCTGGATATAGCCAATGATGTGAACTTAAGAGATGTGAAATGGTCACATACAAATTAAATGTTTCATTCAGGTACACAACCTTGGAAAAAAAATCTAGTTAGAATGTATGATCATATTTCTTTCTAACGTACTGTCTCTTCATGTTTGAATATTTTAAGATTAAAATCACAACAGTTCAGAAAATCCCACTTATTTTTCCTGGGGGAATAGTGTGAGTTCATTTGTGTCAATGTGGTCTCAGGAAAAGTTGTTTCTCTATTATTACAAATAATTATATACAGTTGTTAAACAGAGAATCCCTCAAAACTTCTAGAATTCCTTACATCAAAACTTCCAGAATTCAAATAGATTTTTCATAGACAATTTTTAAGTTCTTTTAAGAGTAATGTTATATTATATTATTTTATATTATATTATGCACGTAAAGATCTACTTCAGCAATCACAGTGACATCAAAATCATCACTGTTAGCCTTAGAAGGATCAAAAAGTCAGTCCTTCCATTACAGACCTTTTGTTGACATCCCTTACTTTATGTACAAGTATCTGGCCTCAGATTTTAAAACACATTTTAAGTACCTGTCAGCTGGAAGTTTTCAGAATTATCTAGTACTTATATCAACCCTATCCATGCTTGTCTTGTCATGCCCTTCATTACAAATAAGACAAAACCTATTGACTTAATAATTTAGTTGAGTAATGTGTGCTCAGCTTCTTATTTCTCATCTTCTTTATTTTTCTCCAGGAACCTTTTTTTCATTAGGCCTTGATAAAAGCATGTATTTTCACCACTAGTTTCATGGTAGTAATAAAAAGAAACACCTAACTCATGCATTTACCAGGAAAGTGCCACCTGTTCTTGCAGTTATAATAATCGAAGATTGCCTAGGCAACCTGCAGAGCAATGTATAGCCTGCACTTAATCACACTCTTCTTTAGTTCTGATCAGGATTTAGCCTTGTATCTTTATTGAAATCATGCTCTTTATAGAAGGCCGCTCTTCCTCTCACATTTTGCCTTTGTATACAAGAAGGTGAAGGCTAAGAGTAGCGATATGACATCTTTAGTTTCCTTAGTCTGCCCTTACATTTGGAGGAGTGAGGCAAGTTTCTCCTAAGAATGGGTTAGAATGGCTTTAGCTCTGCTGTTGCTTGAAGAAACCTAAGTTGATTAGTCTCACTTGACTAAAGTTGGCCTTTGTGCATATACTCTGGTCTCTGTTCTCAAGTAAATTTATCATATATACCTCGTATTAAATTGTGTGTTAAATATGGCAGAAAAAAAAATTAAGATTTCTCTTACAGATTAAGTGTTTTCCTACAATTCATTTAAGGACAACCTTTCACAAGAAAAACAACCAGAAAGCTTGGCCAAGACACAGCAGGTACAATTTTCAACTATCTTTTGGAATAATAAATTCAATTATATTACATATTTTATTGAAAAAAAAATCAGTAAAGGTCTCAAATATTGGACAAAGAATTCAGAGCATGACTTCGGATGGTTATGTTTACAAGTCTGAGGGTCTTTTATCAATATTGGACTTTGAAGTAATATATAATTTAATATTCAGAGAAATGAAACTGATATTCTGGTCCTGCAAAAAGCAAAAGCAGTGCCACAAACATTCATTAATGAAATCTGCTAAAAATCCCAGATGTTATTGACTTCATGTCTTGAAATAAATCATGGCTTCATCTTCTGTAATTTTCTTTCACGTTAGTTACATTACTGTCTCATGTTCCGGCTCATGCTGTTGAGATTTTATATATTTTATATATATTCCTGTTGAAGAATAGGAATTCTACAATTGAAAAACATGCGTACATGCATAGATTAAGAGAAACATTTGCTTCTCTGTTCCATCCATTAGACCACCATTCCAAGAATATTGATGGTGCAGATCATGGAAGAAACTGTGCCTAGAATGGGAACAAATGAATAGATAGAGAAGACAGCAGACATCAGTAGTAAGCTTTAGAAAAGTTTTTCTATCAGCAAAGCATAAATAATTATTTAACTAAAGAATATGTTTCAGGAAAGACATTATAATAAGAGATAGAAGTGATAAAACTGGTATAAAAGCTAAATAAAGAAATGAGTTAATGTCATTCCAGTCTTGATGTGTGTAATTTATTGAAAGACAGAAAATGAAAATAACTTTTTTTTTTCTGAGTGTTTTGGATAAATTATTGATGGATGCAAAATCTGGTTGGCAAAGCTGAAGTAACGAATATTTATTTTATCATTAAATATCAGCTTTTGGAGGTCCACATGCCTATAACTCTGATTTTAGAAATCCATAAAGACCAACAAAAAACAAGCATGTATGTTTAAAATGATTGCTATTAGTTTACTAACGTCACACATTTCTTTAACTTCAGGTTTATGATTGGAGATGCATGATGGAATATTTTGGTAGAGAAAAACAAATCAAATATACGAGTTTTTAACTATTGTACTTGACCAGAGGTTAATGTTGAAAACATCTGTTAGTATCTCTTCTCTTTGCTCTATATACTTGACAAGCTGTCCTAAGGTTTTTCCGATCATTGATGATTTGTCAGTTCTTTGGCTAAGGTATACTATTAAAACCAAAAATATATAGAAAAAGAAGTCAAGGTGTCTGTAGGAGACACTTGGAAACTGTTCATTTTTAAGTGCAATAGCCATCTTCTGATTAAAGGATGTGTTTTCCATTCTTAAGGGAAAAGAAAAAGCTTTATTCCTATATTTTTATTTCATGCAGCAGAGGCTACAAGACTGCAGAGAAGGGTGAACACCCAAATTATAAGTGTTTCTGCCATATTAATTTCTATGTAATTTGTCTAAAACATGACTCATCTCATTATGACTCTACGTTATCTCATGTAATCAGAGTCCATTATTGCACCACTATCTATTCACTTTGGTAGTGAGGTAAGGAGTACAAAAACATTTTTCAAAGCCCTCAAGCGATTAAAGAAAGAATTCTCTAACAAAGTGGGAACAATAGCTCATGGCTGACTTCTGACTCTTATCTCAAAATCTCCTTCTACTGCGTGCTATGTGGAGGGTGAGCCACGTGTGGCAGATGGTATGGAATAAAAGAGATGGTTCTCAAGGACTGCAGAAAGCTTCAGGAGTACCCAAAACATATCCAAGGCCACCTCAGTGCATGCAGAGATCTAGACTCCCATGTATTGTCAGGCAAAAATATGGAAAAAAATATGCACTTCTGAAGCTCTGTAAAAAATCACCACAGCAAACTAAATAACACAGCAGCTTTTGGGAGCCATAAGGAGTCTTCAAAGAGATGCATGTTTTAGAACATTTTAAACAAATATTAAAAGGAAGCTATATTTGATGTATTTGATGGTCTTTGATTTCAGTAATTTCTTGGAAGGATTAAAATGTTATTTCTCCTATTTATCTCAAACAATTACTAAATTATGTTGATTACTGTGTTATTTTCAGACATCATTTCAGTTCCAAATATGAATTATGTAACAGAATTTCTGATGCATTTCAGATGCTTCTGAACTACAACTTGTCCTACACAGGAGATTTATTTTCCTTTAATTCACTGAGCAAAAGAAAATGATGAAAACACAAACTGCTCCATTCCTCCCCTCACAACACATGCTAGCTATAGCCTCACACATACTTGTAGTGAGAACTGGGCTAACTGAAAAAAAAAAAGAAAACAAAAAAAAATAGGGTCTTAAATTGACAGATCTGTTTTCTAGGAATCTACTTACCCCTACACAGTACATGAGTTCGCTAAGGTGTGTAGATTATGTTCATGTTCTCAGGAAAAAGAAGAAAACAGCTTTTTCCATGGTTTAGTCTTTATGTGCATTCATACCAGGTCTCCACAGAGTCTCTGAACAAGTTCTGCCCACAGCAACATCAACACATAAGGAGGATCCAGGTATGTTCAAGGCAAGATCAGCTTGACCTAGAACAGGAGAATTTCTTCTGCTAACAGGAGGTGATAATACTACCACTTTTGTTAAAGTAAAGGTATTGATAAATAAATGATGCTTGCAAAGGTATTAAAAACCATATATATGCCTCCAGTGTTATTTTTAGAGCATACCGTCATTCAGCCTCAACATTGCATAGTGGGAGGCGAGGGGAAGGGTGAGCTGCCCTGGAAATTCCAAATTAA
Source organism: Crypturellus undulatus (assembly GCA_013389825.1). Taxonomy (NCBI): domain Eukaryota; kingdom Metazoa; phylum Chordata; class Aves; order Tinamiformes; family Tinamidae; genus Crypturellus; species Crypturellus undulatus. Next base: position 374,775 of record VWPW01025299.1, read on the forward strand.
TCTTCTTTAAAACACTTTGCAAAACTTGCCCATATGTGATTTCCCTGATCTTCCAGCAAGTATCTGTGATCACATCTGGCTGTGGGCTCTGGTTTCCAAAGTCCCCATCCAAGATAACTGCAGGGTCATCTTACCACTCCTGGAGTTGCTAATTGAAGAGCTTGAATGTGAGCTCTTTAAGGGATTTTCTAATAAACCTCACAAATACATCAATAGCTTTTGTTAAAACAAAATTTGCAATTCACAGTCGATTTCCATCAATACAAGTTTCCCATGAATATAATTTAGCTCCACATGTAGCTCCACAAACTAAGCACAGAATGTGGAACAGCTAGCATCGGCACTCTCACTTATGCCCAGCAGTCTTGTGTTTTGACTGAAGCAGGAATTCTTTCATGATCAAATCTCAGATACTCTAGATGTTGCCCACATGAACTCTTACTAGCAAAATAGGAAATAAAGACCAAAACTGGAAACAGAGGAGAACTTTCTGTTCAACTAGAAACAGCTGTTCCAGCTGTCTGAAAAACAAGTGTTCAATCTGCAGTGAGGAACAAACCTGAGACCACTTGAAAATGTTCAAAGAGAAAACGTTCAAAGAGAAAAAGACAAAGAAAGATCTTGAAATGTAGAACTGACAAGCCTCCCACACTCACAGAACTGCTCATGCAGCTGGTTCCTCTCTCATACCGCTTGAACAGAGCTTCATGTCACTCTTCACAGCACCGTGTTGCAGCCTCTCTCCTGCTCGACATCAGACACAGCCTGACCATGTTGATCTTAGAAGGGAGTGACTACCTGAGCAGGTCCCATTTTCAAAGAAGCTCAACCAAAAGGCAAAATGCCACCTGACACCTATTCCCCTAGCCCTAGTACTATAATATATCACGTCGGAGTCCGTATTCTACCCATCCTTCCCATGGCATGCACTATTCCTGGATCTCATGTCTCCAGGGAAGAGGTCTGCAGAGCACAAAGTCCATTTAATACCCTGCGCATCTTCTGGGTCACTGCCTGTTGTCAAGGAAACTGAAAAAAAGATGAAGTCATCCAGAGATGAAGATAATCACCTTCAGATGTAGCAGATCCATGTTCCAGGACCTGTATGCCTAGTTTCAACTGTAATACTAGCTTGGTAGATGAGAAAAGAGCAGTGGATGTTATATACTTTGACTTCAGTAAGACGTTTGACTTCGGCTGCCGCTGTAAAATCCTCATAGACAAGCTAGCTGAGTGATCAGTGAAACAGACTGATCAGTGTCATGAAATCCAGCTGGAGGACAGGCATTAGTGGTGTCCCCCCAGGGTCAATATTGGGGCCAATATTATTTAACACCTTCATTAATGACTGGGATAATGGGACCAAATGCACCGTGTTTACTAAGGATACAAAACTGGGAAGAGTGGGCAAGTCAACGGAGGATTTTGCTGCCGTTCAGAGGGACTTTAACAGGCTGGAGAGATGGGCAGAGACGAACCTCATGAAGTTCAACCAAGGGAAGTGCAAAACCATGCGCCTGGAAAAAATAACCAGTGCAGGCTGGAGTCTGACCAGCTTTGTGTTCTGTTGAACACAAAGTAGACCTGCAATCGGACCTTGCAGCAAAGCCCATTAGCTGGTTCAGCAGGGTCCTGGGCCACCTGCTCTAGCAGGTTCTATTTCTGCTTGAGCAGAAGAGTTGGACCAGATTTTCTCCAGAGGTCTCTTTCAAAGCCAGCTATTTTGTGTGATTAAACTTTGTCTCCCACATCCCAACTAAGTATTCAGTATCTGAACTGCAGTCCTTCTGGTTATTTTCATGTTAATTTTCACCAAATGTTTATTTTCACCAAAAATTTATATGCTCCCCTAAGAAGCCTCTCCAATAAAAGTTTTATCAAAAAAAAAATACAAAGAATTTCTCTTTCACAAACAGTACATTCTCGTAAAAAGTACATTTGGTCCAAACAATCCCAGACAAATCTCGTACTTGGCTCCTGGTGCAAAAAAATGCTAATTACTGAAATGTGGTAAGCTCTGTTAGCTGTTTACAAAAATGAAAGCAGAGTCATGAACTCTTTCTGTCAGCTGTCATAATTAGTAGTAAGTTAGTGTTCACTGAGGGATGTTTCTGGCAAGCTCTCAACCAGAAAACTGAAAATCAGAAAGAGAACTTCAGACTTGAAAAATAGCACTGTAGCACGTTTAAAGCAAGATTTGGTTTCAGTGCATATAGCTCATGTGGAAGTAAACAGAAGCAGGTCTCTGTTGAGCAAAAAGAAAGAAAGGAGATTGGCTGACAAGGAGAAATGTGTTCAGTGAATCTACAACAGGATCTAAAGCATCCAGTTTATCTTATATATTACGTTGTAAATTTATGGATGCGGCTCATAGTAAAAGCCCTTCCTAGTCAGTCCATTTTTGCTTATGTACAGAGGAAATTCACTTAATGTATATTCTGTGGCATGTTACATTTGCTAAGTATTTCTGTATCCATTAAAGGCAATGAGGAATTAGAAGGCTGAAATGAAGATTAAATCAGGAAGCCACAAAAATTTGTAGGATTTCCTATGCCAAATGAGATTGTTGCTCTAGCAAGATCAGTGTACTTCTGCAATAGAGGCAGTAACAAATGGTTCAGAAGAGGAAAAGATATGAAACATATGAGCCCCAATTTAACAGAACAGCTGCATTTCCAATTCTCATTTAGCTTCCAAACTTCTCATTGATTTTTTAACACCACTGATAAATGTTATGGAGTGTGACATATGGTGCTATTTTCCTAGCATACAGTAAGAATATGTCAGTGAGCAAAACAGCTAAAAAGAGCAGTCACACTGAGAGGATGGGACATGTTAGGGGTACAGGTAAGGTCTGCCAGCAGCAGTTCACATGAAAACAAGCTAAAATAAACAAGTTAAGGGATATATGACTCCCCTGATATTATTTACCTGGCTACAACAAGGGCCAGGGCAGAAATGTGCCTGCCCTGAGATGGAAGGTAAGGGATGCCAGATCAGTGCAGAGCGGATGGGGTTAAGGACCAGAGAGATTCAGACACCTCCTCCATAGCCACGCTGAGGTACATAGGAAATAGGAAAGGTGTTGGCATGTTCTGAATGCAGGTATTCCCCCAGGTATTCCCGGTGCAGCCGAGCTCTCCCTGGAGAGAAGACAGCCTCTCTCTCCCTGGAGAGGCAGCAGGCACAAGTTAGAACGGGGAAATTCCCATTAGACATATGAAAAAAAGAAAAAAACTCACTGAGAAGTTGGTGAAATATTGGAACAAGTTGCACAAATTGGTTGTGAGAAGTCCATTGCTGGACATATTCAGAACTAGATTGGATATGGCATAAATCCAGTTGTCTCTGCTTTGAACAGAGGTGGGCTAGATATCACCAGAATTCCCTTCCAACCTGAATTATTCTGAGCTTCCATGATAATCCAGTTGATAAGATTAAATGACAGCAAGGGTATTTGTTAGACATATACAGAGACCTTTCCACTGTCAGGGAGAGTGAAACTCTGAAATCTCTTCCTTCCAGAGGATCTCGAGGTCCTCTTGACCTGTCATCTGCTGTCATATGGAGATTAAGGACAGTGGAAAATTAGGGGAATATCTGTCAGGCTGGAGATAGGTCTAGTTGATGCTCTTTTGGGGTAGGATACTGGGCAATTCTTCTGATTTCACCTTCTGTGGTCCTATGAAACTAGATTTCTTGGAGTTCTACTTTTATGTCATGTTTAGCTATGTCTTTAGCAAAATGCCTTAAAGTCCTTTTTCAACATTGTGCTGAAAAAGCAGAAAGGAAGGTATTGAACTTCTAAAATCATTTAAAGGTAAAATAAATACACACAAATCAGATCTGTCAACCTACTGCATTTAGTCAAACTTTGGGACTAAACTGCACCATTTCCTTTCAATTAGAAATGTAGAAGAAACGCGGCCTGAAGAAAGAATACCAAAGGTGCTGTCTTACTTTCTGGGCAAAGTTTACCATGCAATCATAAATGCATGAAGAAATTTTTGCAATGTTAAGTGTGATAAAAAGTAGGCATGACTATGACGTCTCTGTTTCCAGGCGACTCATGGTCTGCTAGTAAGTGTCTCATTTCCTGGATCCTCCATCCTCCGAGTGATTAAGGGTATAAGATTTCAAAAGAAGATACAAAAATTTTGTAAACATTCAGAGGTGGAGGAGAATGCTAGGTTACAGATTTTAAAAGAATTGAACAGAGACTGTTCCAAGCAGAAGAAAATCTTACTGAAAGTACAAGTAAAAAAAGGATTTCAAAATTAAATTTGCTGGTAATTCCCACTATAAATGAAAGAAGCAAAAATAATTAAAAAAAAAAACCCTGCAGGTTATAATCACAAGACAAAAATATTTAAAAATATACTTACAGTTCCGTCTTTTAAAATATTATAAAATTGGATTGACCACCATTAATTAAATCAGAACCTTTTAAGAGGTTGCATTAATTCTTTATTTTGGCACCATGATACAAATCTCTACCATAAAACACATTTTGGTTTTGCAAAACACACTCTGCCTGAGACATTCTCAATTTGCCCTTTCTAGGAAGAGGCTTAATAGGCATTACTTGTCTTCTTCTTCCATCACCTTCTCTACAAGTCACTGACCTTGCTCTAGAAGTAAGTGTTTTGAATGCCACATGTAGAAACCAGCATAAATTATACATGAAGTTTGGTATTTCATCGTTTGCTTTATATAGGTCTTTCCAAAATACACACATTTTTTAACTGAAGCTGGTCATCCAGGCTCTTCCAGTAAGACATCCAAAATGCCCATGCCCCTCGGTCATAGCCCTGTGCCACAAGCAGGTAGGTGCTTAGAATGCTGCACTGCTCCCTGTGCCACCAGTTCCTGTTAATTCCTGGGCCATTTTTCCCTCTGCAGATAGCAGCCCTCCTGAAGGGCTGTTGATAGGAAATCAGGCAACCTGCAATAGGGCATTTTTCTCTGATGGAAGGCATGGAAAAGTCTCTGCTCTCCCTCCTCTTTTTTACCCTTCGCCCATCATAACACTTTACTAAAATAAATTCCATTTTCAAGCCAGTGATATTGTAAAGACAATCTCTCCCTTCTATCAACCTCTTCTCTGCTAAGCAGCAGATGTGTGTTTCTTTTCTCTGTTTATTAACGTCTTGACTCTCATTTTACACTTCAGAAGACTTTGATAAACCTTACCAAAAGTGTGAAACGTTCATATCAAACCAAGCCATGAGATGTTACACAGTTTGCCCATTTCACGGAAAGCTGTAAAAGGCTCAGTAAACACAAATATTTCTTTCATCTAGTCTCTTTCTGTTTGCAGGGGGAAGACAATTCATTCCACAATTCTTAACCCATAAAGACTTCTCTCTTGCCAAACAACCACCTTATTTATATTTAACTCTTTAACTCTTAAATATTTAACTTTTTAATATATAATGCTTAGGGTCATGCCTGGGTTTATTCCATCCTTTAAGTGCAGTAAAAGTAAGGGATTGAGCTAAGGGTAAAACATTATTTCAATTTTATTCCCCAAAATAAACTTTCAGCAAATAGAGGGTGAGCACAGACAGAACAGATACAAGGAAGTTGTGGTCTCTCTAACCTTTCCTACAGTAACTTCTGGTGTGGCAAACACTCGCAATCACATATGTGCACAACTGGTAAACAGCCAAGCTTCCCCATTACTATTGGAGCTGGAAATGTTTAGAAGTCAGCACTTTTTAATATCTCATTGCAGGTGTTACAGAAATGAAATATCAGTTTTGTAGAAAATAACTGTATTTTCTTTCAAAGCCCAAAAGATAAATCCAAAGAAAGAGTCACATATAACTTGCTATGGGAGGAAATCAGATAAAAGGTGAAAAGAGTGAAAGGATATTGAAGAAGTGTCTTCTGTTTCCTAAAACAGCAGAACTTTTTGAAATAAAGGTCACTATAACAAATTTTAACTTGTGAGACTAAAGACTTTTTAGTATAGCTGACCAAATTTCTCCCAGTGTCTGCTGAGACAGCACGATCTTCTCACTAGAAGTGTGTTTCATGTTATTTGTATCTTGCCATAAGGTGCTGTAAAGTTCATTAGACTGCAAGAAAGTAAAATACAATAAAGGACAATAAAAGCTGAAGGAATGCATATAGTTCAGCAGTTTATGGCTAGACACTATGCTGACAAAATGGACAAAAAGGTGGTATCAATTATTTCACAACAATTCTCTAGCAGACAAAATAATCTTAATACTAGTAATTGAATAAGATTTCAACCAGCTTTATTGCACGTATATATTGTGGTAAAGGACAAGACAAGGTAAATGAAAGTAACTGGAGCAAAGACAGTGAATGGAATAAGGGTGCACACAGGACAAGTAATGCAGTGTAGCAAGTGCGCGTTCACTTCAGTGCCTCGTTTGCTCTGCATTCATGCTCCCACGTAGACAAGCGCATAGTTTATATACTTTCTTTCAGCTTTTCTTTTTTCAACATTTTGTTTTGACTGTATCCAGAATTCTTAACTCCCAGTCCAATTTAAACATTTATTTTGGGTTTTATGTGCCTGCCATCAATACAGCATCCACAGGCATGTTTAATCTTAGCTATCTTTGACTGTGACAAAACCTCTATATAGCCACATCTTTACAGTAAAGGTCTTCACAGTCCTAAATTGAGGGCTTATCTGCACTGTAATATTCAGTCTTGCCCCAAGATACCCAAAGTAGTTTGGGACAAACTGGTTCAGGTAATGGTCACTATCACCACACTGACCTGGTGTTGTCTTGTACTACAAACCAAGTGAAACCTAAAAAATATTTGAAGATCTGGAAGTACACTGGTCTAGAACACCTTAACTGCTGGCAACAAGAAATTTGATGTCTCCTTGACTGGAAAATGATATTTTAGTAGCAGCATGGCTAATAGGAAAAAGTTAGTTCTGATAGACTCCTATAGTTAGTTGTCAGATTTTTTTTTTCCAGTTTAAATATTTTATGCTAGAAAAATATTTGGATTATATTTGAGCTAAAAATATATACATATTTTCTACCTTTTCTGAAATTACAAATATTCCTTGAATGAATCGAATATTTTAATAACGATTCTTAGTATCTCAGATTTTCATCTTGACTGTGGATTCTCCTCCCTTAAAAGTCTTCAAATCATCCCCGCATCTGGCTTTTTAGAAGCAAAGCTTAGTGCAAGATAAAACCAGACAGAGCACAAAATGAAAGGCAATCAATAGAACCCTTCTGCTTATCAAGGTTTTATTACCATTTGATGTAGAGACGTATAGACTAAAATAAATGTGCAAGTTTGAGAGGCACAAGCGAAATCCTTCAGGTAAACATAACACCCGTCCAGAAGAGTATCATCTGTCAGCAGCTCCAGCAGCTCCATCCTAAGCTGGCACTCAGCCCTAGACATTGCTCTTTCACTGACAAAGTTCAGAGACAGGGAATGTCACCAAATATCTTCAAGAGCTCCAGGATGAAGAGGAAAAGGGTCCTCTGAGAGCACAATATGCCATAGCCTGCTGCAGAGGACAGTATCTTAATGCTATATTTGAGCTGAATGGGTATGTGTGTGTTTTTGATGATTAAAAATTCTTCTACATGAAGAAGACAACAGAAGGCAGATATATATATGTATGATATATGATATATGTATATGTATATCCCCAGAATGCTTCCTGCCATTTCTTTAACTGCCTCACACTGGCTTTGCCAAACATGTTTCAATTTCACATTTGAATAGTATTTTCCCAGTTGAATCAAGCAAATGTCCAAAAGATGCAGAATTTAAATGTCTTGTTTCAGGTTCTTAGAAATTGAATAAAAAAATGTTCAATACTTTTCTTGTCCACAGAAACATCAATAACTGCAGAACAGCCTTTTGTCTCAGGTCTGTCATCAAACTGCCTTCATGATTACTTTCTGGTCTTGCTTTATGAAAAGCTTCCTGTCCAGGAGGATAATTTAAGAAAGGCCAAATATTTTTGAGGTAAATATTTAAGTGTTTATTTTAAAAGGAAATAGTCTTGAGGAAAAATGTATCAATAGTAATGTAAACATGTAAACGGTAATGTAACAGTAAATATTACTTAGCTTTTCAAGACATGTTGACCTCTATCAAGATGTATTTCAATATTTCACATACTTTCTCAATCACCCTCCTTATCTTCTACTTCATTCCCACCATTCCCACCATCTTCCTTTTGGACATCAGCACCAATCTTTTCCACTTTACTTCCAGACATAAGCACCCTGTAAATCCTGTTTTTAAACCTTTCAGAACATATTTCAGTTGCATAGGTACATTACTTTTTATTTGTTGAAACTACAGGAGGAAATATGAACTAGCAGTTTTCAGAAAAAGAAAACATATAAAATTGCTTCATTTTCACTCAGAAAAAATAATTATTTTTCAAATACATATATTTATTTAAATTGTGAGTTGATAAAAATATTCTGTATGAAATGGAAATATTTTTGATTTTTCTTTAGTTGTGTTGCAGGTTATTCGCAAGAGAAAATGCAAATTATGTAAAAAGAAAATCTCTTTAAATTCTTTAAAAATGTCGGATAAGCAGCACTTGAGTGCCATATCAGATCCATCGCTTTTTATACTCCTTCCTTCCTTTGTGACGATTAGAAATTACGTTGTAATAGCAAACATGCACTGTTGGACTGAAATGCCACCTCAGGAACAGACAAAATATCTCACCTACTCTTGATACCAATGGCCATTAAGCAGTTTCTCCATGATATATCTTAAAAAATCATCTCTGAGTGCCAGTCTTCTGCAACAGTTCTTCATAACAGAGTACTTAAAATAATTGGCTTGCTAGTGTTATATATTGCTCTTTTTAAGAAAAAAAAATACTTTATTAACACAGTTTGTCTTACAGTGTATGCAGAAAGCCAGCAATCAAGCTTTCCTAGCAGCTAGTCTGCAGAGAGGATTAGCTCACATCAGCTTGCCCAGTCACCGCATCTCTGCAGGCACTGCCAACCCCTACAAATCAAATGGATGCTATTTTCACCTGGCATTTTTATACTTCCCTGAGGTTCATCATGCTCACACTGCTACCAGCAACTTTCTTTTTATCCAAAACTACTGACTTGTGATTTACAGTAGCTTGCTAAAGCTGTGAGATCAGGGCTCCATGTCGTCCTGTTAGGAGATTCCCAAGGAGCCTCACACCAACAGACAGCTGACTTGGCCTAAAACTGAACATTTATGACAAGTATTAAGGAGAAGACTATATTTGAAGTCACAGAGAGAAATCCACAAAAAAAAAAAGATGGTGCTCTGTGAAATTGGAGGCTCTGTTCATCTTCCATCTCTAGGCTAGACTGGATTAAATCCGTGTGTAATACTGGAGTCTTGTGGAGTATGTCCATTCTGAGAAGAAACAGTTGATCGAGTCAGCAGTTTCTCTGATGTAACCTAATGTAAAACAAACACTTTTTTTTTTTGTGAGGGAAAAAAGTGTCTTATAGACCTGCACATAAAACACACACATTCTCTATTTCTCTTTTCTCCTATATTGTATAACATAAAGCATTTTCCTTGCTATCAGTCCCTCGAACTAGGCCTTGTGCATATTCCTCACATATTCCTACTTCCAAATTGTCATGCCACTAAATCCAGCAGACATGGACATGTTTGCACAGCATCAGCCCTATCCAGCAGGCTGCTACTCAGGTAAGAAGGTCTAGCTTCTAGTTTTCTGGACAGTCATAAACCAACAAGGTGACAGGAGCAGATCATTTATGAAGAAAGATATTACTGTGCCTATGATTTACCAAAATCTCTGTTCTTTGGACCAGAATTTTCCTTCAGAAGAGGAGAATATTTACTTTCCTGTTTGCAAAATAAGAAATCTCAGAGTCCAAATATTAACAATATTAACAATATTTCAGAGGACTAAAGCTAGTGTTAAATCTTAGCTTTCTAGGTACCAGATGCCACACAATTCTGATCTATCCCAGGACATGCTCAAAGCTGTTAAATTCCCATTTAGGATGCATAACAAGGTCCACAGCACTCTTTTTAAATTGACCTAAAAGTACATTATGATGTATAAACAAAATGCTATTTTTTTAAGACCTTGAGGTATGCTTATCTAATTAGGTACTTTCTGGGAAAGTTTTAGCTTTAACATTTTACTTGCAATCACAATAAAAAGCTTCGGTCTTTTGATATTTTCATCACATGTGTTACCAAGTATGCGCTACTGCTTGCATGTGGAGGCATAGCAGGTGGAAGGAAAGTGTTTTCAGTTTCAGTTACTTTGTAAGGAATCACATTATTTGAGACAAACGTTTGTCTTGATGATTCTGAAGATGTGGAAGAAATACTTTTTTAAAATAGAATATTTTGTTAATTACCCCCATGCCACCCTTGCAAAATGCTATTACAGGGCCTGAAAGAGAGAACATGGTTTCTACCTCTTTTATGTTTCACCATTAGATCATTTAACAGAGTTGAATATTGGCACGATGAAAACACTTATTTAAGTAATATTACTTTTATGTCAAGAGGTAACACAGAATATAAGTATAAAAAGAAAACATTAGTTGTTAAAATTATGCAGATATTCAACATTGTTGTGCATATTCACCTAAAATTTACTTTATGAAAATTTCTGGTGTTCCCTAAAATTATGCTCTTATCTAACAAATCTTTTATCTAACAAATGCAGAATGCCTTTGCACATATGCCAAAGCACATATGTCATCAGCTATTCCTTTCCTGAGTAGTAATTCTCACTTTTGATTCCATTTTAAAATTGGAATTTCTCAGTACTGTGGAAAAAGACATCTTACAATCTATTTGTTTTCTCGTTAGGCACTGTTGTTCAACATAAACCCCCTGGGTATCCTTCCCAGAGCAACATGTGGCAGAAGCCCTGCTGTTCTGAGCACGACCTCAGAAGAAACCTGGAGCAGAGCTTCCCTCATGTCCAAAACCCAGAGTATGTTTTACACTCCCGGTCTGTTTAGTGCNGCCTAAAAATACATTATGATGTATAAACTGAGCTTCCCTCATGTCCAAAACTCAGAGTGTGTTTTACACTCCCGGTCTGTTTAGTGCTGGTTTAATGCAGCATTAATGGTGGTTTCAAGCGTGACAATTTTTATCCTCCTAAGTTTCTGATTCAATTACACAAGCAGTTGTTTTGGTCTGTGACTGAGCCAAGGGCTTTAATTTCTTCTTTTGACAACCTTTTCCACATGGTAATACATGGATATGTAAGTTCTTATGACTTTTTAACTCCTTCTCACATTTTTTTTCCCCAGATAATGTTGCATCTTTATTCTTGCACTGTGATAATAGACTTCATTTGTCATCTCTCCAATCCTTTTCACCTATCTGTAGTGTGACCCATGCAACTCACTTTATAAACTAAACAGAACTAATATTCTACATGCTTCTTGCAAGAGTCTATAAGATAATTTAGTGCAGGAAACCCTTGACTAATGGAAATACTTGATAACAAGTGAATATATCAAATATTTGATAATAAGCAAATATATCATTTCAGTAATGACCTGTCTGTTGATGAAAGAATAGACTTCAATCCTACTACAAATGGTATAAAACTAACTGCACGCTAGTTTTGAAACTTTCTTTCCCTTTTGGACATAAAGTACTTTTGAATGATGAACAGTCATAGCTGAACAGTTTAGGGTGCTGCTCTGACTTAAAAACTGAGCTTTTTTCCCTATTATAAAATGGTTGGTATTATGTATAAAAAAGACAGAAATATGTAATGTCTATGTGTCATTATTCTCCCCTGCCACCCCAGGGTATTTTAGAGTCCTATATTTCCCCTGGAACACCTTAAATGTCACAGAGTTGGCTTAAATCTGGGACAGTGAGCAGCATAGATCACAACAAGAGGTTTTTCTCTTAGTTTGCTGGAAATAATACAAAATCTGACTGTTCGTACAGTATTGTGAAACTTGTTTTTTTGGTCCCATCTGGTATCATCACAGAAAAACAAGGAAATGAACATATTTTGGGCAACTCAAAAGATTCCTTCCTTGCCCAGTTGTTTAATGTGGGACTGTATGATTGGCAGCTTGTTAGCTAATTGCCAGATGCTAAACTGAAAATGTTTAAGTCTGATTCAAAACAAGAGACCATCTCTCAGAACTAATCATCTTAGTCTAGAGCAGTAACTACTCAGAATAATAGCTGCTCCCATTCTCACACAGCAGAGCACATCATCTTTTTTAATTTTTTTAATTTTATTTTTATTTGTATTTTAGTAATGATGCATAATCTTCCTTTAACACTTTATTCATCCATACAGCCAGAAAAAAAATACTGAATGTCCTCTTCAATCATTCAATATATGCTGAATGTACTCGCAGTGAGACACTGTATAGCTTCCTATATACACGTACATGTGCACACACCCGGAAAGGAAGGGCTGGTTCTCATGCACACAAACAGTCCATCCTTCATATTGCCACCACCACCACCACTGAGGTTTTTCTGCCTTTATTTATTCGATTGTTTGGTATGATGTACAGTATACGAACAGTATCCTCTTTATTAATGATCTAATTATATTTTTTTTCTGTTTCCAGTCTGTGCCTGTGTACTGGAAATTAGTTACGAAATTTGTCTTTCTTTTCATAATTATTTGCTTTCGTTAATGTAGGAGGAAATCATGACTGCCGTTAAATAAAACAAAAATCTCTTATAATGTTGTCTTAGACAATAAGAATCAATGAGCTGCTAAATTGTAATTGAAGCTTTATCCCAACTAATATCTCTGTTAGTGTTCAGTGAAAATAACTCAATTTTTAGTACACAATTTTGTATCGCATTTCAAGCCTAATGTTTTCAAACCCAGAAAAAAATAGCTAAGATCTTATACTTTTTGCTGAGCATGACAGGGAAAATGATCTCATTCCAAAAAAAAAGAGTCACCACAAAAAAAAAAAAAAAAAAAAAAATTATTACATTTCTCCTTTTTACAATTCAAGAAAAATACTGATTTTTCATTAAGCACTGCACATAATGTATGGAATAATATCGCTGTCTCTATTAATAAATATGAACATACACACCAGTAAAATATGGACAACAATATAGAAATTTTTGAATGAAAATAAGTCATTAGGATCTATTTCTTTCACAGTTCAATTGCTCCTAACCTGATAAATATCTCTGATTGTGATTGCGTCCAAGTGGGTTTTGAAGATCTCCAGAGAAGGAGACTTGCATTAAAATGACAAGCTGTGATAAATGTTTCTGATTGTTAGTTTTACTTAAACATTTTTTGTGACTATTTAAACTTAAGAACATTATTTAGAAATGCATATGCATGTTACAGAGAAGCTTTCAAAGAAGACGGACAGACAGATGGAGGAACCTGGAATCATACAAGTTGTTGAATATTGAATCATTAATTTCCTCAGGTGAATGAGGCATCCTGAGGTCAGCTATTCACTTACCGCTTAGAAACAATCAGAAAGTGCTAGATTTAGCCAATAGAGATTATCTTCAATATTTTCTCTAACAAAGTTAATCACATTCATTAGAGCAGTTAGTTCTGAAGTACAGAGCTCCAGGGCCTGAATTTCACAAGGTCTGCTCCATATAGCAGCTCCACTGCATAGCTGTAAAGACCACAGACTGTTCAGGATTATTTTGGCACTGCAAGTTGAACGTAACTGCATTTGTTCACCCAGTACAAAAAATATTTGACGTGACTGTGTTTGAAAATGAAGAATGGCAAATTTTTCAGCGTAGTTGCATCTCTATGGCATTTCCACAAGAACAGTGCTGCAAGCTACAATGGCAGGATTTGTACCCGGGTGCACAAAGAATTTTTCATTCGTTGGTTTCATAGGCCATTAGGACCAAATAAGACTGTGCTTCTCGGCAAAATTAATATCCAGTAAAAGGATCTACCTCAGCGATGATTCTGTACAAACCAAAAAGGATATCAAGACTTCTGGTGGTTACTCCTGTTCACAGTGAAGTTACTGTCATTATTTCTCCAAACTTCAGAGAGAGTTGAAATAGTAGAAATAGTAATATTTAGAATAGTAACATTTAACTGTCACGAAGACTAAAAGCTACAGACCAAAAGTGGCAGGTTAGATTCAGTTTTGCTCTAAGCTTTCCTTCGACAAGTCAGTTACAGTACCTCGGCTTCTCCATCTTCCCCAAAAAGGGGACTGTATCCCCAAAAAACCTTATTATCATCAGTAAAAGGAGAACTTTCATTTTTAAGCGCCATTAGAGTATCCAATATATTTCACACTATTTTTCTCTCTATCAGTCTGTTTAATCGGTGTACTGGTAAATACAATAACTTCAAATATTTATTTTGTCCTGTTTGTAAATTGTCCTGGAAAACAAGTACAACACTATTTTAAAGTTTGTCCTTTACTGAAAATGGAAGGCAAATATTTATGCTCCAGTATAATAAATTGGGGATAAATGGACAAATTTTCATTACTTTTGCAACAAATAAAGAATTTGAAGTTCTCCTGTCTCTTGTGGAACATACATTGCTGAAATGCATATATATTATTCACAACCAGTAAATGTGCAATCATCTTGGAAAATCACACATAAAAACCTATCGCATAGGTGGCTAAACATGTACTAAAAGTATACAAACAATTTGCCTTAAGTCCTAATGTATTTTTTAAAAACATTGAAATGTTTTACCATGTACAGACACAATAAAATCACTTTGGTAGGTAGATAGATCATGCTTAACTTGATTTCAGGAGAGAAGTATTATGGATATATTGGTTGAGGAGTATATCGACTGTAGCTCTGGCAGTGTTCTGCAGGAACCTACAAAATATTCTTCGCTGTAAAAGAGCACAACAAATCAAGTTGCCCAACTATGTACTTCAGAAGCAATCATTGTCAGATCAAAACCATATTTCTAGCACAACTCAGAGCTACGTGCAATTGTTCCTTTAGTATTACTTTATATATTGTAAAGAGCAACGCCAGGGCTTTCGTGATCCAAAGTCACCTGGTACAATAGTAAGTACCTACTATTTGCCTAACAGTTAGCATGACCCCAAAACCTGGCTTCCAGTCAGGTCCTTGTCATTTGAGCTTATTTTCAGGAGTTTCTTGTTTATAATGATGAACTTGTTTTAGTTCACACTGCTTGGATTTCTTAAATATTCCATAAGTGTCGTTCCGGTGAGTTTAGTTCAAACGGCAGTAGTAACCTGAGTCAGTCCTAGGTCATTGGATTCTTCTCTCTCTTGAGGACAGTAAGACGACATTTCCACGACTAGTCATACAGGCTTGTTTGTCCCATCTGTTTCCCTCATATAAGCCGGGTCTTGCACGGTGTTTCTGACTCTGCTGGTGCTCTGCCTGTCCATCCTCATCTTAAATGGGAAACAGAAGTCCTTGAAACATCTCTTGAAGTTTTCATCCAAGAAAGCATACAAGATCGGATTGAGGCTGCTATTGGTATAGCCCAAAGCGATACAGAAATAGTAGCTGGATATAGCTGCAGTACTATGAGACACATCCCCCAGTGCTTCAACCAACACAAAAATGTGAATAGGAGTCCAACAGATAATAAATACTGCCACAACCACAAGAACCAACCTGGTGATGCGGCGCAGGTTTCGATCTTTCTCTCGAGAGCCCGAGAGAAGCCGTACACTTTTAAGACGCAAGATCATCAGAGTATAGCAAACAATAATAATAAGAACTGGAATAACAAATGCAAAGACAAACACACAGATTTTCATGAAGATGTCCCACCACATGTAATCTCTGTCTGGAAATTGCAAGGAACACTCAGTGCTAGCAGTATCTAAGAATAAAAGAAACAAGAGAAGAAAATTGTGTTATTATAACATATGCAAAACAATAATATTATCATAATATAAGCTAGTAAAAGCTATTATCAGGTAACGTGGTAAATGGAGTTATTACATCATTCCAAGGAAAGCTTTCAATTACAATTGAAATTCTCTCTTGAAATTACTTAGAGGGAGTTGGGCTTTTTAAAATGTATAACACTGTACAAACTTTGTCTCCCATAGGAGGAGATAAAAATGCAGAGGCACAAAAATAAAAATGTATCGAGATGGGTTGAACAGTGGTTTTCGTTGAGATTTAAAGCCAGAATAAGTACCCTATTAACAGAGTACAAATCTCACAGTTATTATTGAGCTATATATTTGTTTGGGAGGAGGAAAATTTTGGGTATCATGAATGGTAGGAGCTAAATGAGGTTTTTGATTGTAGGAAG
Organism: Crypturellus undulatus; assembly: GCA_013389825.1. Classification (NCBI taxonomy): domain Eukaryota; kingdom Metazoa; phylum Chordata; class Aves; order Tinamiformes; family Tinamidae; genus Crypturellus; species Crypturellus undulatus. The sequence goes on from VWPW01025299.1 coordinate 391,036, forward strand.
ATTTTGCCAGTATGTGATAATTGTGTAATAATGTTTCCCATGTGCCTTCTTCGGTGCAAATGAAATACGTGCAACTGCTTGCATTCAGAAAACTTATTTCCTGGCAACGACTTCTTTTCAGTTAAAATAGGGACAGAGAAAATGCGTGCTTGTGTAGAGTCAAATATGATCTGCTCTTTCCACAAACCATATCATTGAAAATTCAGCTTGTGTATGGCCTGCAGGATCTGCCTTACTCCATTTCTTGTTGCCCATATCAGGATACAAAGCCATAGGCTACCAAATTATTTGGTGTCCTAGTAATATTCCATCTGACAGGAGGCTGCTGAGGAAATAAATATTTTAATTTTCACTTGCTGACCTTGTTGAAGCCTTGCAGCATATAAACTACAGGGTTGGGGGCGGGGGGAAGAAAAAAAACTTACAGGAAACAAGACAAATCACAAAGCAAGAGGAGAGATAACTTTCCAACAGCTATCAGCAGATGAACTCCCTTGTAGACAAGTCAAAGTCACACAGGGATATTTCACTCTGAATTGTAGTTCAGATTATATCCTCTGGAACATTGCATTATTCTTACAGTATATTCATTTTCCCTACCAAATGTATCATTCCTTAACAAATTATTATATCTTGGCCCTTATTAAATCAGATTTAAAAATGAAAAAAATCAATATATTGTTGCACATCACATTTTCATATCTGTCTTCAGCAGAACTAGTCAGAGAAAATTCCCTCAAACCATATTTCCTTGATATCTGAAAGCCATCAAAGAGACAGAACGGCAAGGAGAAAAAAGTTATCATTTTTATATCATCCAGACATTTGCAAAGTAGGATAGGAGAAAACTGCTACCTGTTCATATCCAATGCTAGATTAAAAAGTTGAAACTATAGTAAAACATTTTGATTCTTTGTTATAAAGAATACAATGACTAATGGACAATTCTGAAGGCTGAAGAGTAACAAGACAGATCATACAAGGTTGATGGAGAATGCTAAGCACAAGTATGATTTAGCTCTTACACAGCTTGTATAAATCTTCTGTAATCTATTCTTTTCTTGAGATCTATTGCTTTTATTCAACTTTATCCTAGAAACACCAAAAATCACCTTCAAAGAAGTCTTCACATTGGTTATTGCTGTTATCTACAGCACGTCATGACCTAGCCACTGCAGTGCAGTTAGGATTCAGCCACACTAGCACAGCTGCAGTCCCATGTGCCCTTCTGGGTCGAGGTGGGGTGTGATCAGGACCACATCCTTCTGCTCCTCAAACCTCCCTGCCAGGGGACACTACTTCTTCAGCTCTACTACCCTAATTTCACATGTAGTTAATATCTGGCCCAGATTTGTCAAAATAAATAAGTTAGAATGTGATGTTTAAAATATATATGCTAGCAAAATCACTGTGACAAAACCATGGGAAGTTGTACGAACGGAGTCACAGCAATTGATCTGAAGGGAGAAAATTATGCCATGAAGCTGGTTAACAACAGGAGTTAGTGCTGGCAGAATGAAACATTTCAGCTGCAGCTGAAAAAATAAATCTAACAACCGTCCAATCATAACCCCACACCAAGGGGTAAAAAGTGCAGATAGGATTTCCAGATAGTGCAGATAGGAAAAAGAAAAGACCAGAAATTAGTCCAACATTTTCCAACAGGTAATCCTGGAGTAGGAATGACAATTTACCAGAATAAAGTATTTAACTCGTGCATGCTAGTTCTGATCAAAAACAACTGATCAAAAACAACAGCAAAAAGATTTGACTGTATGTGAGGGCAATGTAGAACTCAAATTTGATGTGTAACAAAAGCAAAAAATCTATTTTGCTTACAGAAAGTCACAAATACGTACCGCAAAATATATTAGTGAACTTCTGTACTTTCCTTTTTAAAACAGTTTAAAGGTTTGATTAAATATAGATAGGTTTGCTGTGCTTTAACATGATTTGTGAGATACTTTAGAATTTCAAATAATCAAACACAAATTTAATTATTTTTTTAGATCTCACTGCTGCTTACTTTTTATGCAAAAACTTTTTTGAAATTCATTAATATTCATGTGTTTAATTTAATGTATATAGTACAATGAACTGCATGCAATTCCAGTTTACAACCATCTGGCCATCAAAGACCCTTGGAAAAGATGCACAATACCCTTACCTTTTCCAGCAACTTGGGAAGACAATAAAATCCAATTTATATTATATTCTTATGACAATCTAGAATAGTGGCACAAAGTGAGCACTTAAGATTTCATAATGACCTTTCCCACGCATGAAGGAAGGAAGCTATTTCAATGAAATTAATTATTTAGAGAAAACCACTGAATTTTGCTTAGTATTTTAGCATATTTTAAAATGTGTTTGACAACTTCCTGTCTAAAATTATTTTTTTAATCCTTACACAGATAGTATATTACCTCCACTTTTAAGTGTCCTTGCTCTTTCGTACTGAATTGCAGTCTTCATACTGGTAATGGTAATAGTACCTCTTTATTTCTCTCTCTCTTTTTTTTTTNAGGGGTAATGGTAATAGTACCTCTTTCTTTCTCTCTCTCTGCCTTTTTTTTTTTTTTTTTTTTGAAGTGAATGAAGTGGGTGAATCTTTAGCAAGAAAGACCCCACCAAGGCCAGAGAAGGAAAATTACATGAATGTGAAATTTACTTTGCAGGTAAAACATGCCAATCCCGTACTATGAGTACAAAAGGGACTAACTGAGTATAAGGTGGAAAACTCAGATATGCACACTTCCTACTTAATGTTTAGTTGATGGCCATATGTGAACCCCATAGAGGTCCTGTAGTGTCTAAAAACAAATCTTTTCACTAGCAGAAATTAAAATTTCAGTCCTGAGCTCCAGCTGTCAGGCAAATAGAGTATCCCTGCTGCATCCCCATTTATCAGATCAATTTGTGAACGCACTAGACTAGGAAACTGGCAATAAATGCTCAAGAGAGATCTTAGATTAGACAAGCAGGGCTGAATAATAGGGCTGAGTACATTTGCCCATAACTTCAGAACTCATTTTGCCTAGCTGAGATATGTATTACTAGTGTCTGCTTTAGAGGGGAAAAAAGAGGCTGCTGCCACACAGCATGAGAAATTTCACTTATTTCTGGACTCAGTGCAGCCCCCTGTTCTAAATGTGATGGTTATATTGAAAAACAGGAATATTCTGCTAGTTAGGCATGCTCCAAACAGAACACCCGCCTAAGCCAATGTTTCAGAGCCTTGACCACTTCCTATGTGCAAGTGAGACAATTATTCTTTGAACACAAACATGACTAAAGGTTAATTTTTCCTGAGCCAGAGATAGTCTTGAAGTGCCTGTCAAAACCTTAACAGAAGAGTTACAGTGCCACAGAGCAGGACACTTGACCTTCTACAGGGCTGGAAGTAGTGTTTCTGGAGGACTCTGTCTACTTATCAGAAGCCCAAGCCCAAGCCCCAAATCTATACATCTTGAACTGCAACCAAACACATTGGCCCTTCAGAGGTTGTTAAAGTGTATTAATGTTTCGTTTACATTGATCTACGTCAAACAGTTTTATTCTGAACACGTTTTCACTGTTGGATAAAAGTGTCCCATGAAGTGTATTATTTATCTTGGAAGAAGTAGGACATTTCCATTAGAAAAGATTTCAATGGACATTTTCAATGAAGATTTTCAAATAATCTTCAAAAGATTATTTACATTTCAAACAACACTGCCACGAAAATAAATATGCATGACTTCTTGTATTTTATAGAGTTATCAATAACGGGTTAAGCTAAGCACAGGGACATCATTAGAGGCTTCAAGCCTTTTGAAAACACAGAGCTGTTCCTGCTTTGCTGGTATCGTGCTTGCAAGTACAAAGCATATGTGTGTGAGAATGATTCTTCCCTTTCCTTCCCAAGCAGGATTTCAAAGTAAGTTTAACTCCCTAGATGGCCAGCTTTGTTTATGAATCACTAGCTAGAGGGACTAAATCTGTAATCCTTAATGAATTAGAAATTCCAAGCAGAGTCTACAGGTGCTCTGCATACAGATCTCATTAACTCTTGTATTCTTGGAGTTTTGTCTCTGGCATACTCTATTGCCATCCACCTGCTGGTTTGATTCTTAACCTTTCCAAGTTCTTATCTCCATTCCTTTCTACACCAGAATTTATGATACTGTCTTTCTTACGGTATTTAGCTCAATTTTCACTTTCCAGCTAGTGACCTCTTTCCTTCCTTCACCTTTCCTTCCTTTGGTGAATTGGCTGTTTATAATCAGCTCCACGATTTTTAAACTAATGATGACTTTAATCCTAAAGACAGGAAAATTAGTTTCTGTTTCTGAAACTACATGATAAACAGATGAAAAGCACCTTTAATCCACATTTCAAGTTTCATCCTAAACTGATCTTCTTTGATCTCTCCACAGTATTCAAATTCTTGATTACTCTCCCCTGCTGGCCACTCTTAGTTTTTGATGGTCTCATTCTTGCAAAGACAATATTTCAAAGTGTATTTTGTTCTTTTATTTGGCAATGGCATCTGAGCTTACATTTTTTACATCTCACATTCAAATGTTCCACAATATATTTTAAAGTGCCAGAAATTTAGACATACATTTTTAACCAAGGATTGTGGATGACATTTTATATGCAATATGATGGCATGCATAAATTACTGGAGTGTGATTCAATCTAGTTTAGCCAATATTCCAAGTTACATTTTATATTATTTGAGAAACAAAAAAAAATTGAATTTGAATGTTCATACCTACCTTCTCTGACTTTGGTTCCTCCAAGAACTATGGCAGATATGCCAACAGATGAGGACAGTAGCCAGATACAGATGTTAATTATTTTTGCCTTGAGAGGAGTACGGAAGTCCAGAGCCTTCACAGGGTGACACACTGCGATGTATCTATCAACACTCATCATAGTCAGTGTGAATATACTGGTAAACATGTTATAATAGTCAATTGAAATAACTATTTTACAGAGTACATCTCCAAATGGCCAAGAGTTCATAAGGTACTCAGTGCTTTGGAAGGGCATAGTAGTTGTAACTAGAGCATCTGCCAAAGCCAGATTGAAAATGTAGATGTTGGTTGCTGTCTTCATTTTTGTATACCTGAAAAGAAAAAAATAAGGCCTTACTATAACAAAATATTATTATATCATCACATTCATATATGCAACAACTTATCAGGGAACCTTTGCCACAGATAGAATTTCACTATCATTTCTAGTTTGTACAGAAGGGCACATTCAGGCCCATTGGGATGACAGTGAATGCATTTCACTCGGTCCCTCAGCAGTTGCATTATCAATTAAAACTGTTCACCACATGTAAAAACAAATGTATGAATGAATTTAATCCATTTTTTCCAAATGTTGGTTCCATCTTCTCAAATCCTCAGCTTTTCCCAATTCTCCTTCCTGACACAAATCATAAAATGTGGAGACTGTTTAAATAGGAGATCACAATGGGGAAAAAATCATACAAATAATTTCTCTGTATCCTTTAATTTCATTCAAATGAAGTACTTAACTGGTAAGATCCTTGACTCACACAGAACAGTAGGATCCCGTTCTTGAGAAAACAGGCTGCCTTTGCTGTGTCGTAATGATAATCTAACTGCTGGGGATACAGTTTGTATTCCAGGATGCAGAGAACTGTTTCTGACTCTGCTAGGGACCCCAAGGGTGAAGGGCAGCCTCTGTTTTTTCCACACTGTGAATACAGGGACATACTTCACGCTCCTTTCTGACATACATCATTTTCCTTTTCCTTAAGTAGCTGATGTTCCTCATGGATGCTAGGCACTTATAGGATTCAATGCCAGATTTTTCGTGCTCAAAACTGTCTCATCTGCATTGAATATGTGCTCTAACTAAAAGGTTCACATGCAAAGCACACAGAAACATGTCTAGACAGATTTTTCTATGCATCATTAAGTAATTTAGACATAGAAATATAAGACTTGTCCATTCCAGCTAATGAACATTATACAGCATAATGTGTTTATTTGCCTTTAAAACATTTACATAAAAACTTTCAGTAGTATTTCACAGTACTGACAAAGGAATCTGCTAGATAGATTAATTTTTGATTAAAATATGAACAAAAATCAGTGTATGATGAACATAAAACCTTAAATAAAATTATCAGTTTTTCCACATCACTCAGATTATACCTTGTTGAGAAAATTAAACCACCTGGTGGTTCAAAATATAGAAAAGAGAACTGCAAGGGAAGAGAAAGTAAACTCTTCTCACTCGTATCTCTACTCTACATGGTACAAGCTATACTCTATCCCTCTACCAGCTGCTGCAAATGGCTGCAAATATTCCTCATATTTGCTTCCTGGGGTCATGTTGTCTGCTGTCCAATATATAGTCCAAATCAAGGCTTCTATCTATCTTGAATGAAGCTACAACAAGTGATGCATTAGGAATATCTGTCAAAGAGAACCAGAAGGAAGTAGCAACAAAAGCTCTATGGGCGCTGCATGAGCCCATGTTCCAAGCTCCCTCTGCCTCGGATGAGGGGTAGAGCCACAGCCAGAGCACAGGCACCAGCCAGAGCTGGGCATCCCTCGCTCCTCCTGATCAATGTCCCGTACAGGCCTCCTAGCAAATAAGTTGGTGTGCCCTGCAGTTCACACTGTAGCCTGTAAGACGCTGTTGAAACACAGTGCAAGGATGTATAGCTGGGTCCAAGGAATATAAGACAGTTAATAGACTAAGAATTTTCCTCCTGGGAAAGAAAAGCAGCTCTGAATACAACTTAGTTGTCAGACTGGACAAAAATCCACTAAAAGTTTAGACTGCAAATCTGTGCTAAGATGGACTAATTTCCATTAAATGTCTGAAACAGGAGATGTAGAAAGGCACTTTTGCTTCTATGGATAGCACTGATGAAATTTGGAATTGTTATCTTGTTCAGAGTGCAAAAGAAAAAGAAAAAAGAATACAGAAAGTTGGAAAGCACACATAAAAGTCACAAAAATAACTGAAGAGACTGGAGGAAAATCTTTTTGTGAGTAGTCTAAAGTGCTCGATACATTTGGTTTGTCAAAAAAGAAAAAAAAAAGCACATACACACACAAAAACCCAGAACCACTGAGGTGACTTGATTACAGTGTCTAAAGACCTCTACAGGGAGAAAATAGCAGGTGCTGAAGAGCTCTTTCAGACTGCAGAGAAAAGCATTACCAGGAACAATTCGTAAAAGTCAAAGCTAGACAAACTCAGCTTAGAAACAATGATGGATTTTTCCTAACAACTAGAATGATTAGTATTTGGAACAAATTACACAGGAAAGGAGCAATTTTTCTATCTTTTCATGTCTTCAAATCAATGTCTGGTGCTTTGCAAAAAGTTATGCTTTCGTCAGATACAAGTTACAAGGCTCAGTGCAGAAATATTTAAATGAAATGTAATGGCTGGTGATAAATAAAGGTGAAATAGCTAATAGCTCTTCTGAATCATTACTTCTGCTTATCTTTAACAGCTTTTCCAAATTTGGATCAGGACAATTTACTGTTGCATATACAAGATTTCTTTTATTTTTCTCCTTTAAATTAAATTAGAAAATTACAATAAAAATAATTTCTATGTACTTCTATTTATTATATAACACATACTTCAATAATAAGAGAATTTTGCTATAATTGATAAGTTAGTTAACTGAAATTCTTAATATCTAGCATTTCCTGTCAACCTTAATTCTACATTTTTTTGTGCAACACTGTGACATGGTTTAATTATGTGACCATATACTATATTTTCACTGTATCCCCTTTCCTTTCCCTTGCAGTGGTGGAACAGGAAGGACACTCTGTAAAATAGAACTAATCTTTTAGATAACTTCAGGATCCAAATTTTTGAAGCTCAATCATGTTCTCTGAGCATATATATATACTTTATAGGATATTACGCAGTTAAAGTGAGCAGTTTAGGTTTCTTGGATTACACAATACATATAAGTATACAGTACATATATACACGTATAAGAAAATTAATTTTCCTCACTGCATTGATCCCACAGGAGGGATGTTTCATCATTCATAGGTAATAAATAATATATATTCATCCAGTCATCATCATTTAGACAACTTTCAATGCATCCGAATCAAAGCTGTATATGGGAGCGAATGCATAGTAGAAAAAAAACTCCACAGCTGCCATTCCATCAGCTTTGAAAAGCTTTATTGTATTTTTTTTTTTTCCTTCCAATGACACATTCATTGAACAGCCTCATCTTTGGCAGCCTTACCAGCTGTTCACCTGATGCTAATCCCACAACTAACCAGCCTGGTGTCGCGGGTACCTAGCTCAGTAACAAAGCGCTCACGGGACAAACATTGCCGTGCTAAGTAAGTCCACACAATTTTGAAACTTTGAAACAAGATTCGTAAGAGTCTTGATTCTAACATGAGGTGAGCCACTTGACTTGCAGCTTTTCAACAACTTTGCTAGCTTTCCTACAATTTTTTTCTATGGCACTAAAACACAGGTGGCAGTATTGTATATAGTTTGAGTTTTCCCCCTTCCCTTACTGCACCCAAATATGCACTTAACCAAGGTGAAAATTTTGATGGAGTAAGGGAAGTATATTTGCCTTTGCAAAATTGAAATTGTTGTTCAAATAGCTGAACGTCATTTAAGGGGAAAATATCACTACCTGCTTCTGTTAGTCTAGAAGAGCAGATATGGGCTACCTGAGCATAGCAGCATCATAGAGGACATATTGGGAATTAATGACAAGCATTTTCTTAGCATCCCTGAGGTAAAAATTCCAGAAATCATTAAAATATTTATTAGATGTTGCTGTATAAATTGTTCACTGCAAACTATGTGTCTAGAAAATGGTTTGTTAAGTGCACATAAAGTGACAGCTTTTCTGACACTAGCAATGAATGGAACATCCCTCTTTTAAAATGGATGCTAGAATATAATTTCAAGAAGCAGAGTAACTTCTGATGACTTGAATGAGTTGGTGGTTCTTGAGACTTCTTGCTAAGCTGTAAGGACTCACAGCTATGTGGGATTTAATAAAGATATATGGAAACCCAGCAGAAAAACAGAGCCAAGATCAAATCTTTTGTTTGGATATATTTTTGGGTGGATGTATGATAATTTTTAAGGGGCAAGGTTAAAATGATACTTATACTGATACTATACTTATATATCAGAAACAAAATTCTCAAAACCATCACAATTTAGCCTAACTACTGTTTTCAAAATTCTCTCAGACTGGCTTTAGGCTGACCCTTAGACAATTTCCACGGGTCCTAACTTCACTTACCATTATGGAACTTTTCTTTGTGGAGGGAAGTTTACTTGGCACATCATTTTAAGAAATAAGTAAATAAGAAGAAATCACATCTCCATTATATCATTTTTTTCATTATAGAAGAAGGAAGCATGCTATTAAGAAACTGATGTGCTTTCAGAAAAAGATCAAAATACCCAAAATTTGCTAGAAGCAGTTTTTAATATCTCAGGTAGCAGAAAGGAGAGTGGTTAAAAAACACAGCATAACTTTAATAAAGTCAATAAAATCTAAGAAAAATCCTTTTGTTTTTTTTCTTTCTTTTTTTTTTTTAGTTTAGTACTCTGAAATGTTCCGTACAGCTTAAAATCTGAGATGAGGTTTTTTTTAGCAACTCTAGCAAACATACCACAACAATGTTCTCCAGTAATGGTAGCATAGCTAAACTACAAAATCATGAAAAATAACAAAGTGTAACAAATGCATACTTTTGGCAGATACCTGCATCATTGAATGAAAATGCTAAAGCATGTATAAAAGAAAGCTGCAAGAACACCTATCACCAGGATGCAGGCTCTGTTCCATTAGGTTTCTGAATGATATACACAGAGGCAACTGAAAAGTTTAGTTTAGTTTGAAAAACTCTAAATCTCGTGATTACATTCATGTCATACTCTGAATATAAAGTTGAATCACAACATTAAAAAAAAAGGAAAAAAAAGAAAACAATCTATTCCAAAAACACATCAATTTAATATGATGGCTCTGCCATGTTTTGGTACCTAAAACTTCAATAAATTTTTTTATGCCAAAATGAAACTCATCTTGAGGTTGTTGTAAAGAATGTAAAAATCAATATGTTGCAACCTCCTTATTCACAGAGGGCTAAAAATTATTATCACATTTTGAATGACGACCACAATCTAACACCAGAAGGCACCTCAGAAAATACTTTAAAAAGAGGCATACATTGTCAGTGCATATTTTAAATATTCTGTATTTTTATTTATTTTAATTATTATAATCTTTCAAAAGTTGTATGTTGCCTAAAAGATAGTATCCTAAAGTGGACTTGTGTGTATTAATAAGCATCTCAGTGTCTTTGAATCTTCAGCATCTTTGCCTTCTCTGCCTTCTCTGTGACTAGATCCCATGTCACAGCAGCAGCAGGCACACATCCTTTCATTACTGTTGTATTTGAAGAAGCACTTCTTGTCCTTGACATCCCTTGCCAGATTAAACTCTTGATGGACCTTGGTCTTCCTAGTCATATCCCTCCCACGTGTCCTGTATTGGCTTCCACCTTCTGTACTTGCTGCTTATATCTGAGTTTTGCCAGGAGCACCTTGTTCATCCATGAATGTCTTATGGCCTCTTTACTCATCCTCTTCCTCACTGGGATGCATAGCTGAGCATAGTTGAGTTTGGAGAAGCAGATAATTGAATATTAACCATCTCTCTTGGACTCCTCTTCCTTCTAGGGTCCTATCCCACAGGATTCTTCTGAGAAAATCTCTGACAAGGCCAAAACTTGTTCTGATTTCCAGGGCTATGATCTTAGTTACTGCCCTGTTTCCTCCTTGTAAGAACCTGAATTCCATCATCTCTTGGCTGTGGTTGCAGCCAAGGCTGCCCACAACCTTTACATCGCCAAACAGCCATTCCTTTTTTTATCCAAACAAGGTCCAGCAGCACAGGTCTCCTCATTGGCCCCTCCATCACTTGTGTCAGAAAGCTACCATCACTCTTCTACAGGAACCTCCTGGATTGATTGTGCCTTTCTGTGTTTTAACTCCAAAAGATATCAGAGTAGTTGAAGTCTCCCACAAGAATCAGAGCCTCAGATCATGAGGGTACCTCCAAATGTCTGTTGAAGTTCTCATCTACCTATTCTTCCTGATCAGATAGCAAACACCATATGACAGCAAACACCCCCAACAGTTTTATCCATATTAGCCTGTATTTTAATCCAGTTTCTCTCTCACATAAAGAGCTGTCCCCCACTCTCCCACCTCGCCTTTCTGGCTTCTCCTTCCTAAAGAGCCTGTAGCGATCCATGGCAGCATTCCAGTCATGTGAGATATTCCAACCTGTCTCTGGAATTGCAATGATATCACTGGATTGCGGAAATATGTATAATTCTTCCTCTTTATTCCCCATGCTGCCTGCAATTGTGTACAGGTGCTCTGTAGACTATTCAAGCATGCAGATATCCCAGGAAGAGCTCAAGTGAATTCTCCTTAGTCTTGTTTTGTAGATACTTCCTTATCTGCATTGCTGGAGATCTTACTTTCCTTCTTTTTTTTTCCCTTTTTTTGCTCCTCTTTTTTTTTTTTTTTGGTAGCAGAAAGTTTCTGGATGCAATTGGTATGTATACAGATATTGGCTGGAGGTTATCAAATGTTATTGAACATTTTATTCTCACCTAGATGTTTTCATTTTGAATAATTTCTCAACACTGAAAATAGCAAGCAATCCAGAACTAATTTTCACTTCCCTAGAAACTAGAAACTGAATCTAATAAGATCTGAACTCTGTGGCTCCAAAGGAATAAATATTTGAAAGACGATACACAGGTTAGCATGCAAACTTCCCAACAGGACCATAACAAATCTTTATATCCTTTTTACATTTTGCAGAATTGCCAGCATTGGTCAAACACTCCTTCTTCCCTGCTCTCATTCCATTTGTACACAATTCATCCTCCCATACTAATTCAGTTGGTGCACTCATACCTAGCAGAAGACAAAATGACATTCATGATGCCATTTCCTCATGCCTTTCAAGCTTTACAAATGAAAATAACAGTAAACAAAGCATCAAGTCTTCCCTGAGGAGAGGAGCACCAACTCCACATATCCGATTCTTACAGGTAAGAGGGTCGAAACAGAGACACAAAGTAAACCTCCTAGAAGTGGAGGATTTTTTTCCAGATGCTTTTTATTTGGAAAGCAGAGTGTGACTGAAAACAATACTCTTCTTGGGAACTCATCTGATTTAATGAAATTCATTCAAAAGATAAATTAATCACAGTTTGAATACAGGATAGGGATAGTAAGTTGATAAGTTCATCCTGTCTTATGCTCACTGCATCACAGGCCATTCAAAGTAACCAAGATAAGATTTTTTTTTGTCAAAATACCCTTTCAGAAAATTTTAAATATTCTGTTGGAAAATCAAAATGAAGAGTCACAGCCTCCCCACTATCCATCCTGCTCAACAGAAGGACTAGGCTAGTCCTCACCACTCTCTCCTCTGGCTGAGGATGGGAAAATAATTCTAGTTTTCTGCCTCTCCAGCAGCCAAATTGTTTTTGTAGGCATTCACTTTCTGTCAGTTCAAAAGGACCTCCATATTTGTCTTGCTTCCAGCCATTGATTCCAGTTACACCTTTCTCTGAAATAAATGAATGTCTGGCTTCAGTCCCAGCAAAGTGTCTGGATAGATATCAAGTTATTGTTCAGAAATCAAACAGATAAACTAGAGCCTCACTCTAGTACCCTCTCCAATTCTTTTTCAACTCTCTAATTCTTTTTCAGCTTTTTATGCTCTCTTTCATTTTTTTCAGGATCAATCCTTCATATTATAGCATCATACTGGGAACTCAAGTTGGATTTCTTGTCTGCTTATGAATCCCAAGTTGGTAGGTATTGCGTACCAAGGTGTTAAATGTTTAAAATCACTCAAATCTTGTTTAAATGGGATGGACTTGTTAAATTGTGAACAGTTTTATAGATCTGTTCTCTTCCATGTTTCCCACTATCCTGATTTTTGTTTTGTCTATAAAAGACATCAACAGCGATCTGTCTTCAAAGTCCTACCGAACCCATGTTTGGGCCAACCCATGTTTGGCCATGCTTGACCAAGAAATGCAGATCCTACAAAGTTATCTCCATTCACCGAGATGCTGACAGATGCTCTTTGAAATCCAATGACAAATTACCTGTCAATCCATTCTCTGTGCTGATGTAGTAAGGTGTCCACTTCTTAATCAAGTCACCAATAGATAAAAGCCATTAATTTCCAAACTCACTACAGATTCACATTTACTTTTATCTGCTCACTCTGTGAGTTTGTAAAAGAATAAACTCATACTGATTAGAAGTAATAGGCAAATGGCAATTTAACTAGGTTTTCTCTTCAAAAGTTCATTTTTAATTTCAAGAAAATATTAAATCCAGAAAGAGTTTAATGAAATTAGAAGAATAACTTTAAAAAGAAACATGAAATCTTTTGATATTATCAAAATATAAAATAAATTTTAACTTGTATATTGAATCAATTTTATTTTTGGATTGTTTTAATGTGTTCATTCAGGCTTGGAATTAATGATGGAGAAAAATTAAAAGCAAAGCAGTTAAAATTACACTTTAATTAATTAATCATTAATTAAAAGGAAATAATTAAAGGGAAAGAAGTTAATTTTAAATGACATTTCTTAATGGATGTTACATAAGATGACATTGGGTTCAGTGAACATCAGAATGGAAATGTACTATTAGTTATACTTTTTCTTAAACATTAGACAAAGCAGAAGAACACAAGCTTTCTCTTTTCCCTTAGGAACGAATCTACATATCTATGGCACAGCTTCTTGTTAAAACTGTTTTTGAACATAGAATATTATTCAGGTTGTTGCAAGCTTGAAAGATAATTTTAAAAGAAATAGGATTGGCTATTCAAGATCTTGATGATAGTAACTGCTCTTCTCAATAAATGGCATTCTGCTCAATGGAGGTAGGGTACATGCAAAAATGGGAATGTGGCTGTGACACAGCGAGACAGGCATCTGGGATTCTTTCAGATTGCAGGGTTTGTCATACTGAACTCAAGAGATGATGTCAAGCATGAGAATTTATTAGAGCTAAGAGATTATAGCAAAGCTAGCAGCCTAAGAAGCTAGAAATATAACAGAACTGAAAATATAGATACATATATCAGAGCTCCACAGTTAAATCTTGGGTGCACGATACAAGGGCTGCTCTCACCCCTTTCTACTACAGACACAAGTCTACATGGCATATTCTCTTTTATAGCTACCAGAAGCCCACCAAGNGTTAAATCTCGGGTGCACGATACAAGGGCTGCCCTCACCCCTCATGGGCCACCTTTCTACTACAGACACAAGTCTACATGGCATATTCTCTTTTATAGCTACCAGAAGCCCACCAAGACCTACCAAGGCCATTTCAACACAAATCTCTGCTGAGGGGATCTTCTCACCAACATGAGAAAATCAGATACTCGGAAGTGGTGAAAAATGTCTCTACCCTGCTTCAGCTTTTATGTTTTCTCATCACAGAGATTTCCCAACACTCGAAAGAGATACACCTCCCACCTCTCTTCCAATGCATTTTCTTTCCCCTTGCTTTTAAAGCATGGGAAAGACTATGTCTCTCCTATGCATCAACCTCTCCCTTTCTTTTCAGCACTGCCTCCCATAACTCTAAGGGGTTTTTTTAACCACTTTTCAAAACTTTTCCTGTTTCCACTTCTACATTCACTGGAGTAGAAATCAGTTGCTCTTCTCCATCTTCTATTCCCATCTCAAGAGCTAAGGACATCGAAAGCACATTCTATTCACCATCAGTTCCTAGAAAGCATCCTTGCCACTTTCCCCAGTGATCTCTGTCATAGAAAATATGGTAGAGATTTCATTCTCTATGGAGGAAATCTTTTAGGAACATTTGTATTTTTCTTCGCTCTGTTTTCCTTTCCAGTTACTGAGAATAATACTTCTCCAGACTACATATGACCATTCCCTACACTCTGACACGCAATTTTCTCTTTCTTTTTGTGTTACTATCTTAGGTAGAAATCTTCCTTGGTTCATTTTTTTGCACTTCTCTGTTCTTCACTGCTTCCCTCCTACAGTATAAAATGCCCCTTAATTCCTGCCTTTTAACTCAAGGAACCTCTATGCGAAATCTCTCTCTTTTCTTCCTCATCACTGCAGGGAAAAAAACTACACTTTCCCCTAGTCACATAGATACGCAAGCACGTGCTCTCCAACAGCAGGCCTAGGAAAGAGCCAATGTCTGGTGCTTAGCCCAGATCTTCAGTAAGGTTGATGTCACAGTCACATAGAAAAGAAACTATTTGAAAGAGCATTCTCCTGACTAAACCATGTAGTTAATATGATTTGATTCCTAATCAGGATTGAGAAATTGTATAGAAATCTATGTCTATACATAGACATATCAAACTCAGATACTTTTTTTGAAAGTAGCCTGTAAATAATCGAGACACAATTTTTTCCATTACTTTTGTGGGTTTTTTTTTTTTTTGTATTATTGTCGTTTTTTTTCTTCTCTCAGACATCCATAAAAATAAGGCAATAAGGCAGAAAAACACTCCACACACGTGAAGGAGATTTCAGACACGGACTGCTGAGATGGTCTGCACCACAGCAACTCGCTGGTCTCCATGAGCTTCCTCAGGAACCCTTGCACAGAACTGTGCAAGGGCTGCCAAGTGGAGTTTCGGGGTGGAGGAGAGGGCAGTGTAAAGGAAGGCATAGGCTGACACCTGCCAACTCCACAGCTTTTGTCTGGATTTGAGCCTCTTTCCGAGGTACCTAAAGACTTTTCAGAGGCTTCTGAATCTTGACAACAGTTTTATCAAGAGGCTGAGGACATAAGGGATGTTACTTATGTCACCCAAAAGATGACTCAGTGTGTAACAGTATGTTATTTAAAAGAGAAGTAGGAGACAGGCCTGTGTTGCCAACAATCCAGCAAGTCTTGGGAGGAGAATGGTTCCTCCAGCATTCAGAGAGAACAGAAATGGCAGTGAGAGGATTCACATAAATCCTTCGCATAAATGAAGAGCCAAGGAGTCTGTCCCCGTTCTCCCTCAGACCTGTAGCAACTAAAGGAAAGGCAACATGGAATGGCCAGGGAGTATAATACCCTCTCTCTTACCATTATCTTCCACAAAATTCCCACAGACCTTGACTTTCCACACTCATTATTACTGCAGTCTACATTTTTCAGGGGCTTATGAACACCCATCTTGAGCTGTAGCCATGCAGAAAATAGTTGTAAGGGAGATGAGTGATTAGGAGAAAAATGGGAAAAGACATTTCCCATTACAAAAATGGGAAACAACATTCCTTCATGAATATTTGGGATATTTCAAAATTATTTTTATAAAATAAAAAAGTTTAAATGTGCAGATGTGTATATGCATACCACAGACTCATCTCATGATTCTAGAATCAAAACTACTGTTTGAAGTATTTGCCACAGAGAAATCCTAGGAAAAGGAGATTCTTTGATCACATAATCGGGAGATAGATGCAGAGGAAACTATAGCAAAGGCCTAAAGCGGGGATTGGTAGGAGAAGGAGCCACAGCTGGTTGGACCCTCACAAAAATATTATTAGGATGGTTGAAAAGAAGAAGAATGGGGAAAAAAAAAAGAAATACACAAGAACAATGTAATAAGGTAGAGAGCTCTGGCAAACTTTGTATTTATTTCTACTGGCCAGGGGCAGTTAATTAGCACTATCCTTTTTAATGAAAGATTGCTTAGAAAAAATCCTGCCTTTGCAGTGGTGAAAAGTGTGTGTCAGTTGCACAGCCTCTCTTTTTGCAAAATATATACCAAAATAAATGAAATCTCTAATCTGTATACTGGGTAAAGCAGGATGGAAGGGTATAAAAATTGCAGCCTCCCAAAGCCAGAACAAAGTTCTGCATTGACAACAGACATCTTTATTTATTGGACTGACTTTTAAAGAGGATTTTATTTCCATTTTTCAAGGATATTCATCTGATTATAGATGATCTTGGTAAAGCACATAAGTACACTGCTTCCACTACAGATAACTTCACCCTATATCAGATCAACAGGTTATTTCACTGTTCTGCAATTGCTTGACCCTGTATGTTTTACTCACAAGACACGTTTCAATAACTCCAGTTTTCTTTTTGTATTAAAGCTAATTTTGTTTAAGTAAAATTATTTTCTTGGGATTTTTTTTTTGCAGATTTCATATAGAATTTAAAGTAAGAGTCCAAAAGTTGAATTTCTCCTTTGCAGCTATCACCGTGCACAATTCAGACTACTTTTATGAATTGCAAATAGAAAAGACAAAAAGAGGAGAAGCAGAGAATTCAGACGAAAATATACTATAATACACAATTGTAAGTGTGAATATGTGTAGTTTCACTGCGTAGTTTAATGTGAAAATTATCAGTGCAGATATACAGCTTTTTTCCTGTTTCTTAAACAAAAAAAATATGAAACAAAGTCCCTGCTCAGCATCTATTTTGCTTTAATCAAGAAAATGGTAACAACTGGAGTTCATACCCACTAAACACAGCAACAACATTCCTTGTTTTACATTGAGCATTTCTGCATATTTTTAACATTTTCAGTGTTCTCATCTTGCTAAATGAGCAACAAGACTGTAAGCCAGTAGTGTGTCAGTGTCTACAAGAGCGTCCTGCTCTCTAGAGCACATCTTGGAAGGAAAGCTGCCCTGCAGAAGTTACCTTCTCCCTCTCCAGCTTCCCCCTGGACCAAAGCAGTCTCTCATCCCTAGAGGGCACCCGACGAACACAGCTCCAAGGCACATAATGCCTTTTCTGCAGGCTGCAGGATTTATCACTTTTAACCTGCTTCTCCCTTCTACTTCTAACTGCAGTTCCAGGCAAACTACTCTGCGTGAAGACGTTTGAGCTCATCCTGGTTACTTTTTTCCATCTCCTCATGTACACACTCCCAGGAAGCTTCCTCCAGCCACAACTATTTCCCCTCCCCTCAACAGATTTAGTGACTGTCCTGTGCATTTCTTTCAACCAGCGCTCCAAAGCCAAGCATTCCGCCTTACCTTATGATGACAAACATGACCAGAGAGTTTCCCACCAAGCCAACCACAAAGACTACTGAGTAGACAGCAGTGATGATGATGGGGATGGCGGGGGAGATGCTGGTGTGGTTGTGCTGGGCGTCCCCAAACGTGCCGGTGCTGTTGCTGTCGTAGTCCCCCCATCCCAGGAGCCAGCTGCTGCTCGTGCTGGGGGGACGGCAGGGCCCCGGCGTGCAGGAGGAGCCCAGCTCCTCCCGGAAAATCTGCACAGGGGCGTCCATAGGGCCTGGACCCTCAGGCGGGAGAGAGGCTGGGACAGGAGCGCAGGCAGCAGAAGACAAGTACACTAGAAAGACAGAAGAAAGGCAATGAAGTAGCAATGCTAGCACAGCCACTGGACTTTAAGACCCTGAAAATTTGTACATGTTAAGGAGGGCTCTGTTGTGGCAGGAAACATAATTTGCCAGGCAGAGATTTAAGCAAACCACACTCAGATTAAATAAATACAAGCTCTATATGTTGATAAGTAATGAGTAAATGCTGTGCCTTCAGATGCACAGGGAAAGTTTTCCTCCACTTTCAGAGATTACACAGAGAACAGCCAGGAGAAACATCATGCAGATGGGAAACAGCTTCCATCCCCCACCCACGCTTTAACTCTCTCTCTCCCATTCTCCATATTTTTAGTCAAGTGATATCCAAATGTCTGGGGCGCCTTACTGCTTTAGCTCACCTAAATAGGGGAAAAGAGAGGCAAATACACCGCCTCTCTCCATATCTGCTTTGACATTCTTCCCCAAGTTATTTTCTTTCAGATCCCACACCTGCTTTCAGAGAAGACACACATTAAAGACATAAAATACCTCTTTCAGTCCTGTGAAAAGAGCAGAGTCTCCAGAGGGATGTTCTTCAGAGAAAAAGCAAACAAACAAACAAACAGAAAAAGCTCACCCACTTAGCTCCTGGAACGCCGGGGATCTTCTAGGACTTTTGAACCGGAGGCATCTGTGCCTCTGGAGACAGAAGAACGTGCAGGCAATGGAGCTGATTCCCAGGCAGGAGCAGCGATGTGGTATCAGCAGCTGCTGCTGTTCCAGCTCCCACCACTTC
This sequence comes from Crypturellus undulatus, assembly GCA_013389825.1. NCBI lineage: Eukaryota > Metazoa > Chordata > Aves > Tinamiformes > Tinamidae > Crypturellus > Crypturellus undulatus. The sequence continues at coordinate 410,229 of VWPW01025299.1, forward strand.
CCCTTTTCACTCTCACACTCTCCCTGCCTCCCTCTTACTCTGCCAGGGCTCCAGCAGCACTCTGCACTAATGCACACACTTCTCCCCTGCCTCCGTCCCCGCAGCTCACAAGCTCACATGACTTCTGTCTAAACACCGAGAGGCAGGCAAATTAAGAAGAAAGCAAGAAGTAAGTTCTACACTAAATGAATGTAAAATTTGTATAAACTTTCCAAATTACCTTTCCTCATTCCCCTGCACCCCGGGCCTCAACTAGTGATCCCTCCTGTCTTACTGAATCCCACACAATTTGTGGACTAGAAGCTGCTGAATAAAACAGGCATTTTCAGTTCATACTTCTTGCTTTTATATCAGTTCTTTTGTGAATCATCTTCATACTTGTATATCCAAAGCACTTCTTGTCGGATAGCCATGTGTGGTTCCTTTCCACTTGTAACTCAGAGGAATGTCAGAAACTGGCTACTAACGGAGAGGGAGAAAGACTCAGGAAGAGCTGGAGTACCCCCCAGTTGATGCCCATAGTGTATTCAAACTGCCTTGTACTGTGTTGGGAGCCAAGAATCCCATTCTGCACCATGCACTAACCTCCACCTTCAAAGACCTACCCCCCCAGCACCAATTGTGCAGAAATCAACCCCCTTGGAACTAATTCCTAAAATATTCCATCAGGCAGGGCTTGGGATCTTAATCTGTATTCGAGATCCCTGAACACATGGGTCTTGAATCCCCACCACAACTCCTTCCAAACATCAAACTGGAGAGGTGAGGCAGGATCCTGTGTAATCCCCACTCCCTCGAAGAGGTAGGATGTAGCCAGACTGGCTAAAACACACAGCATGAAACCAGGTCTCTGCAGGCAAGAGCAGACTGCCAAGCATTTCTGTGCATTTTGGTGAGGATCACAAGGTCAGAGAAGGGACTGTGGGTTTCCTTTGCTTTTTTTAAAGTAGAAACTTTACTTCATGCTCCTCCTGTATAGTCTCTGTGATCAGGCTGATCTTTCTATTTTTAAAACATTGATTTTCTTTCTAAGCCTATAATTAGGATGAGAAAAAGGAAATTGTAATGCCTGCTGTAGAGCTGAAAGTCATGAAAGAACTTAAAATGTATAGAATCCATTCTTTTAGATGCAGGGGTTTAAGATCAAAGGTGGTGATGGGTCTAACTGGGGTCACTGCAGACCAGCGTATCAACCACAGTATCTGCTCACTACCATCTCTATGAAGTTCTTTAAAAGTTTAACTTTTCTGAAGCCATCAACAAGTGCACACAGTGACAGCAGGCATACAACCAAAGCATTCCTCAGCCAAATTCAAGCCCTAGAAAATAATAGTTTCTTGGAAGACAAAGCAAGCCCCTAACACAAAATGGAGAGACTCCTGTCCTGGTGGGTTTTGTTTGTTTGTTTGCTTTTTCATCTGCAATCTATTGGCCCATGCAAAAATCCTGAAAGTAATCCTGAAAGTAGTATTGCTATTTCATCTCATATGTAGAAGCATTTGGCAATTGCCATCTTCTTTATAACATTTTCTCTGGACTTCTCCATATTCTGGAATTAAAGTATGCAGGAGAGCCATAAGTTAGCAATATTTTTAGCATTTATTGACAATCCATTTCTTATGAGTAATTGTTTTGAAAAGTACCTTAAGTGCGAGCATACACAGTTGCAATATAGCTATTTAATCAATAAAACACATTTTAAGGGTTAGTCTGTAGAGAGGAAGAAAGTAGCAGCAGTTTGCAATTCTCCAGTTGCTATGAATCAGAAACATCCATATGGGGAAGGCTTTTTCTGTTATGCATAAATCTAAAACATAAATCACCTGAAAAAAAAATCAGTAAGATTAACTAACAGTAGACTCAAAGCTTTTTCAAGAACAGCAGTAGACTCACAACTTTTTTCAAAATGGACAGTAGACTGTCTTTTAGCTTTTTCTAGCTAAATTCTGCACTGAAATTCTTCTGTGATCTCAGAGTTAGCACTAAAAAGATGTGCTAACAGCAACACCCTGTCCCTTGGTAGGTAAGAATATGTTGCCAATAAATAGAAGTAAGGTGGAAATTTGGCCACTACACTGCAAACTATAGGCCAAGACAGTGACAAAACACAAGTTGCCTCATGCTACCTGACTGCCTTCCCTGCAAGAGGTTCAGCTCCAGTTAGTGTTCATTGAGGGCCTTAGTGACTCAAGAGGAAAGAGCCCTTGATCTAGAGAAGTGCCTTTTCTTTCAAAAGGCAAATTAAGTTCTCATGAACTGTTAAAGATAATTGTCTTTTTTGTGTTTACATTCTTGGGGAAAATTTAAATAGCTGTTTTATCAGTGATTAGGCTTGCCATAAGTGCTGGAAACACTTGCAATGATATCAAAAGGGAAAAAACAGGACAAAGAAAGCACCTTGGTCATCTACCTTCTTCATCTTCATCATCAGTAAACCACCATTCAGTTCCATTATACCCTTTTTGATAGTCCTGAAAAGGAGAACAGAAGTCTCCTGAAGTCATGAGCAGCAAAGACAAAGAAAAGGTCTGCAGTCAACCTAACCCCGCCAGGCCAAACACCAGTGCCTGGACCTTTCTTCTGTGTAAATGAAAAAAAAGTTCCACATCAAATTCTGTATTCAAGGAACCTTATTTAAGTTGTAAATTTTGGCCTTCAAAGACAAAGAAGTACCACACTCACTTGTCCTGTACTAAGGCAGTTCAGTACAGGTGCATTTACCCAACCACGTCGTTTTTCCCCCAGGATCCCTACCTCATTCACAGGTCAACTATACCATATCCCTACATTTAGGTCAGAGGAAAACTATAAATGCAGAATTTTAGAACCACAAAGAGCTTTCTTGCATTCCTAGTGGAATTCTCTGACTGAAAAGGGAAGCAGGGGGAGATATAGGATATCTAACAATATCAGGTGGGAAAGGCTTCAACATTGCCTTTAACTATTGCTTTATCAGGGCCCACACATACACATGGCTGCTGCTTTGCCAAAGCTAGACCATGCTCTCCTAAAGACCATGCTCCCCCAAGGACCAGGTTTGCACTGGATTTTCAGGACAGGGCAGAGCTTAAAGTTCAGCCACAAACTGTGACTCTGGATGTTTTGATTCGGGATTGTTTTGCAAAGGTTACTTCTTATTCTAGAGGCGAGGAGGTAGGCAAGGTGGGTTAAGGAGAGCAAGTTATCAAATTCTTTTTTTTAGGCCATTCCATAATTATTTTCACAACCTCATTGGCCAAAGGCTACAGTAAGAGCAAAGCGGAGTAAAGGGAGGAGATGCAGCAAGAGCTTTCCTGTGGTTGCAGTTGCCAGGGAAACAAAGTCCTCCTGACTGCACATCCTGAAGCTGTAGCTGCCTGCGTGAACGCAGCACTCGGAAAGCGCTGGATTTTATCCACTTCACAGGCTAGCAAGAAGGGGCAAAAGAGAGGGGCAGGAAGGTAGATACAAAAATTATTCCTAAATGGCCTGGCCTATTTAGCAGTCTCTTGGAGCAACAGGAAAATTGCCAAAGCTCTTTACCTTGCTCCCTACATCTTGTCTATTTAAGGCCCCCATCTGAAAGCTTTCCATGGAGTAAATGGCAGAAAGGGATTCCAGAAGGAAGCAAGCAAACTGAGAGGGGTCGAAGAGCGTTTTTAGTGCCTTTCTCCATAGAAAGGCACTAAAAATGACAGAAAAAAAATCCTAAAAATCTCTCTAATTATTGTTTACTAATGATTATTTACTACTCTTTTTCCCGCAAAGCATTATCATCCGATCATCCTTTGCAATAATTTGGCTGCCCAGCATGTTCAAGGTGGCTTGGCACATAGCATTGTCACCAGTCTGTCCACAGCTCTGGGGAAGGACCAAGGATGAGCCAGTACCACTCCAGCTTCCATGCAGCTCCTGCTCTGCTGCAGGTGACTGTTGATGCCACTTTTATGGATATAAATAATAATTGCATTAAGATTATTCTGGTCATTTCTTTGAGGGAGATCCTAGTGGACTGTGTGGGATGAGTATATGCATTTTCTGGAGGTAAGAACTAGGTGACAGTTATATGGTAATGATATCTGATCTTAATCCTCTTTGCTTCAGGCTTAGATATGCTTATTTGCCCTTCCTGATGCCTGGCAGAAGTAAGAACCAGAGTGAAAACAAGTGACATCATAGTTTAAACAAGAGAAGAAAAACCAAATTTTTGACATAAAACCTCACTCCTCATGCCCCCTTTCTCTCCTCTGTGCCCTAGCTTTTGGCATTTTCATTCACACAGGATTGATTTTTTAAACACAAAAGCACTGAGATAAAAGAAGGGGGAATTTAGCTCACTGAATAAGAGGTTGTGTTGGTACCAGGTGACCATATCAGTCTCTACCATCTCTGGGGAGAGCAGGAGGGCTGACTATTCCTCTGCCGTTCTCCTCTTACATTTCCCCTGCTCCTCTCCTCCTGTTAGTTGCTCAGTTGGTATTTACGGAACAGATCTGAGCTGTAGTAATGATCAACGTATTAATAGCAAAAATGAGAGCGGTTGACACCAAGGAGAATCAGGCATGGAGGACAAAGCTTACCCCAAAGCAGGAGTGAAAAGTGTTAAGAGGGACTTAAAAACATGTGCCTCAGTGATGCTCACAGAGGCTATTTGAGGAGCACTGAATAAATGGTTGAGTGTTTACTCAAACAGGAGGCTCTGCTGGAAGCCCCCAGTCTTGACAAGCTGCCCTCAGGGCACATTTAGCAGGAAGGCAGGGCACATGGGGGAGGGACCAGGTGTCCTCTACCAGAAGAGCAACCTCCGCATCAGCAAGCTGCACGAGTGCAGTGGTATCTGAGGAAGCAGAACCCCATGGAGAAGAGATTACAGTATCTCAAGATAACACAGCAGAGCAACAATAACCAAGGTCCTGGTCATACAAGATGTGCACACAAGATGTGATGCATACAAGATGTGCTGCCTGTGCACACACAAAGCTACAGCGGCACCAATTTGCTGCGACTGTTTTACCCTAAAAAAGCAAAGCTGCAGAAGAAAGCGGATAGCGGCATGATCACGGGCACAGCTATTTTCAGAACAAACAGCAGAGGGTGTAGGTGCCACAATATGGTAACAACGAGCAAACCAGGCACCCCAAACCACCTGGGGTTGCAGATGGCAAAGCACCCAGGGCCATGTCGCCTCCCCACTGGACTGCTGACCAATGAATCTACTCACACATACTGGTCCATGGGAAAGATTTGGAGGTGCTATCAAATGATGTTATTCATTTTTTTTTCTCAGTTATAATTATTCAGGTGTCTAAAATGGCAGAAAGTCTCATTCAAACTTTCTTTCTGTGGAAAGTGTTGCAGACCTCACCAGTGGTGCAGCCATTTGCTTCAATTTATGAAACGGCAATATTTGTCAGAAGGTAAAGCTTAAAGATGTTTCAATTCATATACAGAAGTCACAGACAAAGAGAACGAATGTGCACTTTACAGTGTAGCATTTGCTGCTCTTACTAAATTAGAATTTACCAAGTGGCAAAATGACTCTGAAAAATAATGCCAATGTTTTTCAGCATATGGAAGCGCACTTTCATGAGAGGTATGTTTAAATTAATGATGCAAGAGAAAAATGAGTCTGTGATCAATATTCAGTTGCTTAACACTGAGTTGGAAATCAAACTAGAAAATTAGTACCTCACTTAGAAGGATACTAAATGGATCACATAAAATACCAAAGCCCAATTTTATTGGCACTACTTGCTGTGTACAGTGCCACTAAATTAATGACATTGTTTATGAAATAAAAATACCAGGCTGAAAATTTGTTTAAGACAAGGAGGAGGAGAGAGAAAAGAATTTCACACCAGAAGGATAATGCAGAAAATTTCAAGACCAAGACAAGTTGAACAAAACCTGCATTACAGAAGGAGAAATAGTTGACTAGGTAACATTATGAGTTCAAGCAAGTGGCACCAAAAAGAAACAACCAGCATAAACTATGAATTTGTCAGAGGTACAAGGAAAATCTTTAACAGTTTAGGCATTACCTTGAATTATAGCACACATTTGGGTTATCTTTGCATTTGCCCTGATTCCTTCTCTTTTACTATTATTGTAACTGCCTATTATTATTAATTGTTAGCATATTCATATCCTAAATCTCACCAAGGCAGTTCCTTTTATTTGAATAAATTAGAATCCCTTAACAGCTAATTTGTCAAAGTACTTTTCAATTGTGAATTAAAAAAAAGGTGTTAATTGCCTTAAGTATTGATTTTTTTTGTAAATGCAAAAGTATTTTGAAAGCTCATGAATAGGAGGCATTTTGGAGCCCAATAGTTTTAGTTCCATTGCTTCAATAACTTGCTGTGGATGAAGATGCCAGTGTCTTTACTGCTTGTGACGCCTTACTTATTCTCAATGCAAAATGGCAGAAAGTGCTTCACTGTAGGGGCAGCAGGTAAATGTTTATATGATTATTGTTTAAAAAAATGTTTTTATAGTGCACAGGCTATTAAATGACAAGGCATTAAACACACATAAAAGTGTTTATTTGTATATGACAAACAAACCATGGATTATGATTAGAAAACAAGAGATACTCATATAGGTGGTAATATTTCTAACAACATGCAATCATTTGCATCCTACAGACAGAAACTCTTCCTCTAAGAAATATCCACCTTAGAGGTTATGCACTGTTCCTAAGACAAGCCATGTCATAACTAAAAAACACAGTCTCCCTTAAAATTTTCTAGATAAATTATCTTAAAATTAACTAGTTAACCAGAACATAAACTCTTTTATGTATGTTTGTCATCAAATGTCTCAAAAACTATCTGCATCACAAATTCACTGGACTTGTCTCATGATCTGCTGGCGAACACAATGTCTTGTACTACGGGTTTCCCTTGAGCCAGAACAACTTGAGATATGTTAGCAAATAGGTACTGCTCTGTTTCCTATGCAACACTGGAAACTTCCGAGATTCCTGAACACAATTTTATATAAACTATCTATTTCAATGAACCTCATTATAACCTAGGATGGGAGATGCATGCACAGATATCGATACAGGGCAAGGGGGAGAGAAAGGGAACGGGAGCTCTTATAGATGAGGCTAGCAAATAAGCCAATGATACGGGTCATAGAAACAGAGTGGCTTTAGGTCTCAGTCTTTTCTCTTGGAGCCAGTCCATTTTAGAGAAACAAATATTCAGAGAAAGACAGACTGTTTTCTAGTCTAGTGGCTAAATGTCTTTCTGGTTGGATGGAAAGCCAAGGCACGTCTCCTTGCTCTAAATCAGATAAAATGACTATCTGTATCTTGCACACACCAGGCAGATGCCACTGTGCTATCAGTAAATCCAAGAGAGCCTTTCATTGGTGTGCCCCACAGGTAATATGCTCATTTTCATACAGAACAGTTCCGCTTCTTCCTCCCAGCAGAATCTGAAATCACCTTTTATCTACAAAACAGAACTCTCACACCATCAAAAACACAGCATCACACAGAGTCAAAACTGAGACCTCAAGTGAATCCAGTCAATACAAGAACTTCTTCCTGTCAAAAATAAAAACTAAGAGTTACATTTCAGTATGAATGACCAAAATATACACTTATTCATTTTTTTCATTGATAGCTTAATATAGTTAGGAAGAAAAGAGAAATCAAGTATATATGAAAAGACTAATATGAGTTCAGTGTTAATGTATCCAATCTGTCTTGGCAAAAGTATTTATAAATATCACATAGCAAGTTGTAAGGATCTTGAAAAGATAAAATGAAATGGAAGAATTAAACCTAACAATAGATTATTTTGTAAAATAAATACTTATAGTATTGTGGTATCACATCATGTTTTACAAACAAATATAAAGATCTGAGGTTAGAATGCTGATTGCTTCAGGAGTGTATAAATTCTAGAAGTAAGTTTTCTAAATTTCAATGTAAATGATAAAATCTTTCCATAAACCTGCAGGTGTGAATCTGAATGTCTCAGTCATTTAACTCTGAAGTTTTTACTGCAAATTTTAAATGACATTTAGCTTAATTTTGCCAAATGTTTTTATAGTGCATGATGTAGAGGAACATGATGGTCATAGACATGTAGGTTGTAGACTACTTAATCTACATCTTAAATTGGTGAAGAGACAGAACAGCTTTAAAACCTATTCAGATTATGTTTATTCTATTAGTAGACAGCAATAAATTGGGACCCAATCATGAGTCCTCTTTAAGGATTTATTGTTTATGAATGAAATGTAAGAGGCTAAATTTTAAAAAGAAATATTTATTTGAGATAACTAGTATCCAACTGTTCAAGAATAATCATGTGAGTGCACTAAGGTTAAAATTTTTATCGCAGCATAGCAAAGCAGCACAGCAACCATGTCCCTCTAATGCTGCATTCAGTACAAGAGATCAGAATGAGGTATTCTTCTTTATGCTCTTCAGAAAAATATGCAGGATACCTCTTAGCATTCACTTTCCCTCTATTAATAGAAACATTCACTGTTCTGAAAATCCAAGAACACCTTTTTATGAACAGAATAGAATGAGAGAACAATGAAGAGCTATTCTGTGAGAATGGTTACAACCCTGAGTTTTTAATATAGTTTGGACAAAGACCATCTGACAACAATCACACAGAGGCCTCTGCTCCTGCCTTTCTTTTCTCTGAAAAAAAATAGAATAAACCCAAGGTTGCAGCAAAGTGTTAAATTCCTCCTATACTAAAAGTCTCTTGAGGACAAAAAGGCTGATAGGAAGGTCTTATAACTAGATTTTGTGTGTTATGTGTCTATGACAACAGAAATAACCTGAGATCTTCGGTGTTCATGGCTGTGCATGGGGTTCTGCCCATCTTCACAGGCTGGATCACTTCCATAACCTTTGGAAATATTTCATACAAGCAGGCTGTGTTTTAAGTGAAGGTTCCTTTTCATAGATGTTGCCATGGAAGCTTCTTAGGATCTGTGTGCTCTGATATGCCTTTACTGTGCACTTACCAACTGGCAGTCTGGCTAAAAAAACAGATAGTTCTTCAGCTTTGTGATTAGTCTGAACGCTTGTTGGCGTGATTCAGCTGACATTACTATTCTGTGCCTGTGGTTTGCCTTGACTTGTTAGCCCTCCATTCAAACCGCCAATTTTCCTTGCCAGAATCCTTACAATTCTTACTCTGTACTTTCCAGTTTATGACCATGGGCTAACATGTTATATTAACAACTCTATCTATCTAACAGAAGAAATCATAAAGAATTCAATAAAAAGCTAAGGACAAATTGTGATAACTTCAGTTAAGCATTTAGCTTTTTGTGTTTGTTGTTGTTTTTTAAGACGACAATCATTTTTGTAGATGTAAGGTAATATGACAGTGATAATCAGGTGAAATAATATTTTACCTATATAATCTATATAAGTTTTCTACAGAGACCCTTTCATTAGCAATTTTTTCTATAAACTGAAAGCCAGCCTAATTTAGCATTGATGCTTTGTGGACATTACCACTTGAGATCAAAAGAAAGACAGTAATGGTGATTTCCAGATTAATAACTGTGCTTGGATTAGACCTGTTTGTAAGGAAGGATCAAGATTCAACATTTTTAAACCTGGATAACAATTATACACAGTGTTGGTTCTTGCCCTCTCTCATCGCCCCAGGAAGCACAATGGCAATGCAGTAAGAGGACTTTGGAGGCACACTCCAAATATATTTAAAATATTTTTAATCATAATTATGTATCTATGTAAACAGAACACTTTGAAAATTCCCCAACTCCTTTTTTCTTTTTTTCTTTTTTTTTTTGTATGAACCTTGTTTTGTGCATAACTGGACCTGACTTCTGCATACCAAAATTTCTGAATTAGTCATAAGCAGAGAAAGAAGGGAAATGCCATAATTATGGTGATGGGCACCTCCTTCATTTTGTGCATTCTGATTAATTCTAACAGGTTTTACAGAGTGCCGTGTTAAGATAGAAAGACTCAACATCCACAAGATGGAAATAACTTGGGAAGGTTATACTGTGCTTCCAGAGCTACAGAGATAAGGAACACTGTAGAAGTCCCTTCCTTTTTTCGACTTATTCTCACCTTTACCTGATCACGTATCTGGCCTTTCTGCAAGAACTCCTGTCATTCGTCTTCCTAAAGTTTTGTTCCTCTGTGTCAATTACGCATCAGAACGGAGAACCCTTTGTGACTCCATTTCCATCAGAAACCTGACGACCTCTGTCATTAGAAGCTGGTAGCACTTTGTCCAGGAGTATGAATTACCATATTATTAAAGCTTTACAAGATAATCCATTTTACATAGTGGGTTATTTTTCTCTGATTTCACATCAGTAATAGGAACAGGAAATAAAAGCATGACTAACACCATACCCGGTGGAAACTTTTATCCTTATTGTCCTTTCATCCCTTATCCTTTTAATCCCACCATCTATCCTGACCTGCCCTTTCATTCACACTACCTGCATATTCTGGAAATAGCTTTCATATTGTGAATATGACTTTATTTGATGTGGAAACAAAAAAGAAATTATGTAAGCAACTTATATCCTCAAGATTGATGGAAATTTTTCTGGCATAAAAAACATGACATATTGGTATTGTATCTTCATGACAAGAATAAATAGCAACTAGCACACATGACAGTAATTTCAGAAACTGAACAACAGCGATTCTAGCAGGTGACTAATACCTCAACTTGCATCCTTAGAAAAAAAAATGTTTCCAAAATAAAAATATATGCATAGTTATAATGCTTTAAGTACTTTTTAATACATATTGAAATTTAGCATTTCTTTCCTAGTTTATCCTTATTTTCCACAGCCACTCAGTACAAAAATAATTGAATAATAGTTAAAAATGCAGAGATTTGCATGTCATCTCCCCATCTCTTCCAAAATGCAGGCAGAGGACAATAAATTTCAGAGGCCTTGTTTTGCCAACATTATAGATTATAAATATTCTAACTAGTTTATAAATGTTCTACAGAGATGACACCTTCCTAGTCCAGAGAAAAAAATACTGCACAACTTGTGATTAAAGATAATCAACATGTTATTCCCAGAGAACTCTATCACAGACTTCGAGACACTAATGGATTGGCAAAAATGCCCTGTTCCAAGTGGATAAATGATGCCTTGACATTTTGAAATCACAAATTTATTGAACAACTTGTCACAGAGTACGTTTTTAAACTGTATTTACCTTGGAAAGAATTGGGCACACATCCTAATTGTAATTCCTGATGTAAATTAAAAATTAGGGCACTGTGCCCCAGAAAAATAATTTAACATATAAGAACTCACTACTTTTATAATAAAATAACTTGTCCTACCTACACTGGAGCAACTGTTGTCCTATTTCCAACTGCCTTCTTTAACCTTTCCCTCAGCTGAGGCTCTTTCTTAATGTGGGCTCTCTATCTTTTTTTACCTAATAATATCTATAATATCCAATAATAGTCTGTGTTTTTGATACATACAAGGTAATGGCAGAGACTACCATGTAAATGCTGAGCGACTGCTTCCATCCTCCAGAAGAGGAAGATGACATTAGTTGCCACAACTGATCAAGAAAGTCTGAAAAATAGAGGTGGAAAGGGACAATAACTGAAGAAAAAAAATAAAAAGTGGGCTGAATAATTGCTTAGCAATGAATCAAAAAATGAGGCAGATGATTATAAAAATTGTAAAAGGAAAAAGTCAACACAATTAGATGAGTAGAGAATAAATGAGTGATATCTGAGAGTGTGAATGCTTTAGACAGAGCAGCTGCCACTCCGCTGTGCTTATAGAAATAAAGATTAATTTACTTCTCAGAATATTATAGGATGGACTGGAGACAAGACAAAACAAAAAGATGGTGCCTGAAACAATGAAAGAAGATAAGAGTTTACATAAAATGTTTTCCATGTGGATGATCTTGAAAGAACTCAGCAAAAAAAGTAACAATGATAGGGGAAAGTAAGAGGGAATGCTATCAGAAAAAAAAAAGAAATGCTATCAGATTGATCCCTTTTTCTAACCTCCAGCCCACATTCTTCTGTCCACATTCATCAAACATTTTAGTTTGTATCCATAGAGTTGAGTCAGTGAGAAAACACATTACTTGAATAGAAATATTCACTGTGATAATGGAAATGGATGCCTACAACTTTTCAGAAACTTGGTGGATTTGGTAAAGAAGAGCCCACTGTCAATAATCTGATTGATTTATCCCTGAACATGAACTCAGCCTCAAGAAAAAATCAACAGGAAAATTTATTTGTGTGTGATAACAAAGTCATAAGAGGAATTTTATCCTGTCCAAGACTAGTTTTTCAATGGAAACTATCTGCTTATTCAATGTAAATGGGATATATTGACCAAAGTTTCTAAGAATTATGAATAAAACATCTTGCCAATAAAGATCAATATGGGTACAATACTGTTTAGATAAATAAGTTTCCAGAAGAACAGGAGAAAAATAAAGCTCTCTTCATAAAAATGCAAGTGTTTATCAAAAACAAATTAGTTGTTTTATTTAAACTAATCTCTATTTGTGGTTACTGTAATAAGAGGTTACTGTAATTTCAAGGTTATTGAAATAAAACAAGGCTATTGAAGTACTCTCAACACCCATTCAGTGAAGGAAGAGAGATGCTGGCTAGAGAAGAGAAACATTAAAAAGTATGGAAAAGATCAGGAATTTAAAAAAATAGAGTTATTTCAAGATCAAGATTATTTAGAAGGCACAGTAAGTGCAATAATGACAAAAATTTTGCTCTCTGCAAATTGTAATTAAGTTACATATCTTTACAAAGCTTGTCTTAATTTAATAGACCTATTATGTTGTTAATCATCTACTGGCTCAATTTGTACATATGAATTCATGGTTTTTTTTACCTATATAAAAAAAAGGTGAGTTATGACACCTTTTAATATCAACAGCGTGTGAGAATGGGCCACAGAGACCCCCTAGACTAGATGCAACACAGGGTGTACTCTCCTTTGGTGAGCCAGAGAGCTCCTGGAGAGATCCAACATGTGAAATCCCATCTTGAGCATTTATTATTAAAGAAAGGAAAACTGCTTCAATTAAAAATCCACAAAGGTCCAAATATGGGGGTAGAAAGCCAAGAGGTATATCCATGTCTTCACCTGGACCTACTGCCTTTGGGATTGCACATCTCCTGCAGATCAACACCATTTCTATCACGCATTCATTTGGCCCAATGAAAAGAGCAAAAGGCTCCTGCATATTGGGTGGTTTCTTGCTCCCCCTCCCAAAGAACAAGCACGATAAACCAAGGAGAGGAAACGCCATGAGTGGGAGAGGTTTCTTTTACCTCTTCATAAGCTTCGTACCACCAGCTGTGGAGGGTTGAGCCTCTGAAACCCCGCAAATCTGAAAGCAGATTCATCCTAAATGAAGGCTTAGGAGGAAATGCCAAAGCTGGCAGTCATGCAATATACTAGCTCCTCTCCTCAGCACATTTAGCATGACCTGCATGAGATGCTTTATGCTGAGCTGTCTACTCATATCAAAGAACAGGCCATGCCTACTGTAGATTGCTATACACTAAGACGACCAGGCAGACCCCCACCAGGACTAGTATTTGCATTCAGCCCACTGAATGGTCTACTCTGAGCCGGTCGTCCACGTTTCCCCTCCAGGTGGTGAGAGACATCTACTCTTGCCAGCCTGACCCAGTACTGAAGAAGGCTAGCAGATTAGGAAGTCACAGTTATTATTCTTAATCTAAAATAAATGAAATAATCATGTACTTTATTTCAAAAATGCACTTTTCATCCAAGGGAAGGGGATTTCATCCAAGTTTTATAACAGGTTGAATAAAAACATGAATCATATTCATGGCGATAAAAAGAATAATTGACATTAACTTCTGTAAAAAATTGCTAAACCCAAATGTAAACTAAACTGTTCTCCAGAGAATGGACTTAGCTAGAATGTCAATAAAATGTTCTATAAGTTTTGTGTTTTCTGTAAGGTCATGTGAATAAATATTCTACAGCCATTTTAAGTAAGCTAATGCTTTATACCTTGCTTCCTTTAACATTTTAATAATGAGTTTTAAAATGCATACAGATAAAAAGATATATATCATTTGATTAGACAACAAGCATTTCATAGCTACAAACTCTGCTAGTGTTATTCCCTATCCTGATATTAAAGTTATTTTTTAATATGGAAAGAAATCTCTTGAGAACTAAAAAAATTCCCTCTCCTCCTGCCCCAAGAAATTCCTATTAGAAATATTATACTCTAGTGTTTCATACGAAAAGTTTAAAAGAGCCTACTCCCTTCTCTGAGGAAATTATTGACCTACAGGGTATGAAAAATTCATTCCTGGTTCACTGAGAGCTATTTTTCCCTTCTCTGACTAGATTATATTCTGTCTAGAGGGAATGAAGCAAGGTCTCCTATGGCAAAAAACGACTGTGATTACTGTGTCAAATTTCTTTCTTATAATATGTTTCTTTTTATTTTCTCTGAAAATTCATCTTTAAAATAAAATTTGCATTGAATTACTGTTACATTTTCTTCTCTGCCATAGTAATGCATATCTGCACTTGAATATAACAAACAGTTTTAAACCAATATTTTTGTTCCTAGGGGATAAAAAATATACAGTATCTCTGTCCATTTACTTCCTTTCATTTCTTTTGGAGTCCTCCTCCATTTCATAGGGTATCACAAAAGTGGCAACACTGATTTTCATGGTTATCGTACCTCTGTAAAGTTGATATTCAATTTAGAAATAAAAAGACCATCTGCACCTTGGAGACCAAACTTAGACTAGAAAACAGGGAGGGTTCCTGATCTCTTTTTTTTTTTTTTTTTTTTTTCACTATAAGCAGGAATAAACATGCTGCAGACCAAGTTTTCCCCTTGGCCACATTTCAGCAACACAATGTATTTACCATATGCTTTGGGAGACAGTTGTAGCACCATCACACTTTGTACAGTGAGATTCATCAGCTCATCATCTCCTTCATCAGAATGTTCATATCATGGTAACTAACACATTTCTTCAGTGTGACACCAACTGCTTTTCCTGAATGAGAGCAGCCATGTCTCAAAGTGCTTCCAAAAGTGCCCCAAAATGTGATGAAAATATTATTACATTTGATCAATATTTACCATAGGAGTCCTTGGGTTTTCTAGCATGATGAATTTCTGAAGACTATAAAAATCACCAATTTATTTCCGCACAACTACCATCATCCAGGGCAAGGAAGTTCTTAACTTTCTTTAAAAAAATGTTTTCATTAACAGAATTTGTATTCCTTGTGGGTCTGGAGTTGAAACCCTGGATCCACCGAAGTCATAGCCTGTTGCTGTTGTCTGGCTATAAAGAATACAAAATTCTGAGGGAGCAGCCTGCAGCCTTGCAAGCAACTGCATGGGCTTCAGGGGAATGTTCTTTGGTGAATGTTTTCCCCTTAATATAAGCCATGCTTTTAAATCTTGTAAACAGGGTGCCTGTGGTACCAAAAAGTCTTCACACTGCTTTTTAACATTCAGCTAGTTGTCCAGTAAGACTTGGGATGAAAATGTTTTGTGCTTGCACTAGAAAAAAAAAGATGGCTGAAACTGTAAAATCTTGACTATCACTCTGTATGTAATGACAGCAGAACTGACTGCAACTTTACCCTTGATGTAGATAGCAAGACCATCAGCACACCACCACTGTCAATCTATTTTTTTCCCCCATTGGTTCTTTTTTTGAAGGGTTTGTTTGTTTAATTTTATCACCAGTAATATAATACCGGCTGTGAAAATGTTGCAGTTTGAAAGTTGCAGTGGTGAGGCGGGGAGGAGATATCAAATCAGTATCGGATTCACGAACAGTCTGTGGACTGCGGGTCTGATCGCCTTCTTAGGAGCGAATTGAGTTCCCAAATACTGGGATCAACTATAAGCTCGACTCTGGCAGTATCGGATTCACGAACAGTCTGTGGACCGTAGGTCTGATCGCCCCCCCCCCGCAAACAAGTAGTCGAGTTCACAAACAGCAGGATTTATTCAAATGCAACATTTACAAAGCAGGTTTCAGATGTCAGTATAGGAAATTCTCTACTGCAGTGTGGGGTTTTTAGCTAGCTCTGAAGTACAAACGTGCAGTCATCACTCACTGCAGAAGATAGGAGAGGGCTCTCAGTCTCAAATCTCCTCAGGCAGCGTCCTGACCCGAGGGGAGGAGAGGGGGATCAGCACATCGACTGACCCAGGAGTTACGATGGAGCCTTCTCTCCTTCCTTCTCATCCTTAGTTCACCTTTTATACTTTTCTTTATATTCAGGTGGAGTTAGAGTGACTACAGTGATACTTAATATTGTTATTGAGTGGTGAAAAAGTTTCTCACTTTCATGTAAAGGTACAGTCAATCGAATATCCAGAGCTCACGCTCAGTGAGGAGTGATCATACCTCGGATGGGGTAACTTTTGGGATGGAGGTGTGTGTTGGCATTATAATGAGCTTATAATGAGCAAAGTTCATCCGAAAGGAGTGATTTGCCACCTTGCTGGCTCAGCACCAGACATGTTATCGTACATCTCCCGTTGGGCAGCTACTGTGCGGCTCATCAGCGGCCCAGCACAGGGAGTGCAGCAGAGTTTGGCCGCGGGGTCTTCACTCCTCTCCAGCCTCCGTTACTCCCCTTGGCAGCTGCAAGGAGGGCAGATTGTGCTGCCCAGGGATCTGTGGAGGAGCAGAGTCCATGTGTACCAGCCATCCTGGAAGTGGCAACTGTGGAATCCCCAAGCAAGGTTTTCAAAGCCAAAACTTCTGTTAGGCCTCAGTTTTTCTCTCAGTTCCTGCTTTCAAGCCATTCTTCCACACCAGCTATCTTCTTAAAATTCAGAATTCCTCTCAATCACAACTTAGGGGACAAATTGGTCCAGTAGGACAAAATGTGTTGATATCTCTGCTGTTATCACTCTACAAATGCTTCCAAAACTGCCCTACCAGTTTTCTTCACATTTGCATGCTCTCGAGATCTCACTGGGACTCAAAAAATCAAGTCCAGATTGTCTAAAAATTTCCAGTTTGTATGTTATCCAAAACAAACATAATTTTTGAATAAATATTTGTCCCATAAACATACCACAACATTCATTCAATGCAAACACTGAAAAATAAAGTAGCAAAACATGACAGATGTCATACATCTTGTAATGCCCACATATATTTGCAGTGAATACAAAGAAATACATATTTTATCTCAAGGACCCTTAATTCTGACCTAAGCTTTAAAAATATTTTAATCTTGAGCCCGGTATCAAAATGTTCTTTCAAATATTGCAAATACACAGGTAAAGATATTTTTTAAAATAATTTTAATGCACAAGATTCTGATAAAGTTTGAGCCTAACAAGTCTCATGTAACTTCTTATAAAAATATATTATATTGTATTTTGGTAAATCATATAGACAAATGTACATGTGTAAAGATACACATACATCCACATAACTGGATACACAACTATAAAAGTTGATTTACTTTTTTTGAAATTTGTGTGTTGTGTTTATGTCCAGTAATATTTCTAGATTAATGCAGAAACCACCTTTACATTGAATTAGTATGATTGCAATTTATTTAATTAAGGATGGTATTTTCAGTTTGAAGAACTCCCCAGATTGGGCACAGAAGAGACAGAAAAGGCAGACTAAAAGACATTTCATTTTGACTTGTTTTCATCTGCACAGCTCTCCCTCTCTGTGTATGCATCACCATGGAGATTTTAAGGGAAAAGAATTGCTTTATTACCTTCAGGCCTTCAGCTTCACAAAGGGAACACATTCAGAAGAAATATGTAGTGAAAATATCACTACAGCTTTATCTGCAATAATTAGCTTGAGAACTTGAACAAGGCCTGCTGAGCATCACATTTGTTAAGGGGAAGGTAGCAATAGTCCTCAATCTCGCAATGACAAGTTAAGGCTGAATTTAACAGCATCTCACTTACGATAGACTCAAAAGTTCTGAAAGAAAATAAAGTTCAGTACTGGATGAAAATAAGATGCATGGGCTATGAGGCAAAATCTCTCTCCACTCTGGGGATATGCATAGATGTAAAAAGTCTGCATCTCATCGCAGACTCCCTTTGGTTTACCACCTATTGCAACTACTCATCTTCCCAGCTGGAAAGAAAGGTGAAAGAATCACTGTTATACTCATCAGCCAACTACAATACATGTATGAAAAAAATGTGCTAAAAACAAACAAATTAAAAAAAGGTTTGATAAAATGGGGTTTCATAAAATGCTGTGGAAACCTTGGAAGAAGGTACTGAAGAGTGAGCTCTTTATAGTAAGAATAGAAATAGTCCACGAATTCTTTTGCAAAGCATTTGTTCCACTATTTTCAAAGTTTGCTAAAGTCAGTTTTTACCATTTCATTGTGCAATACTGTGTCTTTCGCTTTTAGTACCATCTGAATGATACAAAACCTACTGTAAAGGCAGTAAATTATTCTACTGGTTGGAACATATAAAATTCATTATTCAAGAAAAGGTATTATTGACAATATATCAAAAAGGTCAAATGAGCATATTAAAAACTTGTGGTATGAATAAAATATATCAAATGATCTTTATAAGAGTAACTACACTTCACAGACAGCAGATTTGTTCACTTTCTGTTCGAGTTTTGAGAATTTTTTTACACTTCCCATTTGAAGAAGATCAAATATGTTTGGAGAGAGACAGATGAGCAAGGAAATAACAAGCAATGTGAAATCGTGCGCTTTGTAATATTATAGGGAAATGTTGACCAAGAGAATTTTATATTAGGAAAATCTTTTAATCCTGTCAAGTGGCCAAAGAAGTTCATTTCCTCAGTCATTTACTGGTATGTGTGGAGGCACCAATGTTTATAGTAAAATTGCATCAGTAAGGACTTTCTCCTGTTCTCCAGAAGGGATAACAAGGGAACCCATGCACAAGACTATTACTCATTTTCAGTTTTGGATTGGAAATTTGGACCAGCCAATACCTCTAGGGCTTGGCAGAGCCAGGGAGACGCTTGTCTGACAAACAGTGAATAAGCACATTTCTGCTGACTGCAGTGGGTGATTGATTATCCCAGTGTGACAGGCAGCAGGATTTTTCCTAACTGAAGTTTACTGTCAGATTACCTGCACTTTTCAAATGACACAAAAAGAGCAAAATCAAATTAAATAGTCTTGCTTTTTCACATGAGACAATCACATTGTATCAGACTCCATCACGTCTGTGAAACTATAAAATAACCATCTAGATCAAAAAAAAAGAGAGAGAGAGAGAGAGAATCATGACCAATGATCTACGGGATGACCATGAAGGGAATCAGCAATCATAAAACAACACGATGGTGTTCTAGAGTCAGTTCAATTTCTGTGTCTCAGGAACAGAATAGAAAGTAATCTTATTCTGAACCCTATGTGGTAGTAGGACTACTTCCACATTTTGTCTCTTAGGCTTTAAATGACCAGCGGTCCACACCAAATGAAAGGAAAGAAGAAAAGAAAATAGCTATGGTTGCATCTGCACCAATCTATAGAGGACGAGAGCTGAATCAGCAAGAGTGCTAGAAGAATAATACTTACCTTCGCCAAAAGAAATCCATCACAAGCGATGTCAGTTAAAGAGATCAATTACTGTTTCAGTCAGTTACTGTTGAAACGTGTGAACGCCTCCTTATTTCACAAGACAGGAGTGAATAGCCTCCTGCTCATAACACATATTGTAAGCGCTATATGGAGATGATATCCATGCTCCTACAGTAGCATATACACTGCATTTTATAACTTTTTTTAAACTTCATAAAGGTATTTTTGATAATCTAAGCTCCGGAGTGTCAGTGGTTATTAGATATTACCAAACTTTTCAGTTCTCCAAGATAATTAACACATAGCACACCTGCAGAGCATACTGTTGCCAGTGCTCTTTCAATAGTGCCATGATCTCAGCAGATTTGCGGATCCTAATGTAATTTCCACCATATGCAGCTCTCTTGTGGTCCAGGATGCATTTATTTTAGTGAACAGTAGACTAGCATTCTTGTTTTCATCCACATACAACTGTGAAACCAGTAGGTCAAGGTCTCAGAGCTACTCTGTATCTTTCCTAGGTACATGGAGAGACCTGTTCTCCAATTCCAGTGTGTCCAAGGGTGAGAATAATAAAACCTCGCAACTCTGACCCTGTTCCTGTTGCTTGGAAATGCTACCTCTTTGGAGAAATAATACCAGACACTGCACTTTTCCCAGAAGCTGCTAAGACACAGAAGAAAACTTCTTTAAAGCTTAGAATAAACTCACTCTGAAGCAGACATTTCACACCTCCATTCCTTTGCCCAGCACAGACACCTTACGACAAAGTGAAAGCTAAAAACATGCTGTAGCCTCAAATAAAAGAATTAACAAACTCTACTGTAGACAACACAGTGCATAAGTGGTTAAACCATAGCTGACATTTACATTTCTATCTCCATAAAAAAGAAGTTTCAATTGGAAATAAAAAAAATACCACAAAAATTAAGAATTTATTTAGCTCAACATGCAATGAGTCTGGTTTTTATTTGAAAATTAATCCATTTTTTCCTCCCTTTTTTTCTAAAAAGATTCTTTGGGGCAGGAAAGTGTAGTGAATTTTGAGACCTGGTAAGCAGCATCCGTATCCCCTGACATATTTTTCCTGTAGCAGCCAACTAGAAGTGTACCCTCACCGCTCTTGCCACAAGCAACTCACTGCACCACAAAGAGCTAAGGATATCACCACTGATAGATAACATGCATCTATGAGGGCTACAACTCTGACTTTTTTTGACATTAGAGATTTCAAGGTTTGTGCCTTGACTGGAACTTTCTAATCTCTCCCCCTCCCTTCTCCATTTGCATTTTTTCAATTTGAATCTGATTTTACAGTGTTTTGTCCCCAGCTCTAATCTGTCTCACTGAGTTATTCTTCTGATCCGGATGGCTTTTGCAGTCAGTAACTTGTATATATGTTGTGAACTTGCCCTTTTATTTTGTTGCTAAGACATTTCTGAAAGACCTGCATGTCCCAGCTCTGAGCTAAGTTATTGGATATATATATAAATGGGAAGTTTGGCTGCCACTTTCCTCCACTTTCTATAAATTACCAGACTCTAGGGCCTAGGACTAGCAATCTGGCATCTTCCTAAACATTAAACTTAAAGGTCTCCACTGTCAAATCTAATATATCACTTCAGATAGTCTAGGGATATTAAAGCAATCAAATATGGCTTTGGAGTCTATTGCACTGGCTTTTAAACTACAAGTATCAGGTGAGTTGTGTCACCTCAGCTTGCAGTCACATAAACTAATGCTTTGGCCTTGTGCAAGCCTGAATTTTTGATATATCTCTCTATCTTCCCCTCTAAAACTAGATAGAGTCAACACTGTATTTCTCAGTTTTGGAGTTAGTTCATACTGTCATTTGACCACAAACCATGAGTTTTCTCACATCCTACACTTGGGCTTGAAACAGGGCTGTCATGCTGCACAGTTAGGTCTGTAACATCCTCAAGAGCTCCAGCTCTCAAACATTCTCTCCCAAAACAGTCTCTTCAGAGGGTATCAGAGGTATTCTGAGGGCCGGTGATCGGTCAAACAGACTTCAGGAGGATGAAGAAGGATGCAGTTAGTTCCCTGTTTGGAATATATCTTTATTACTGCTATTTATTAGCTATGTCAATGCAAATTAAATATTCTCATGCTGGAGAATATGAGAATATTCTCATTCTGCAACGAGTTACTTAGAATTCATTATGAATATTTTATAAGGTAGTGTTTATTTCTGGTATGTTAATTGCTTATTCCTTGCCTGTACATACAGCTTTAAGAAGCTACATAACCAAAATAAACAGGTAATTAGATGTGTGCGCATCTACTTCTTCAGTCCTGATATCCCAAAACTGGAATAGAGCTGCAGACCAGAGTCCCAAGACTTCAGTTTCCCATATCACATAGCAAAGTTTCATTTTAAGCACTTTTTGATCCCAGCACTATGCTGTACCAATGCTAAAGTGATGATATTAAATGAATTCCTTCCAAATAATAAATATGTTGGCCTGAAGATTCCAAAGGGGCAGAAACCTGCAAAAATGTGTTTCTCTGTTTCCAAAGGATTTCTTCTGAGCCTCCTGCACAGCCACAAATAGAGCAGGATTAATTCACCAGTCTCTCTGTTATTTTCGCTTTTATTATTACTGATTCTGGCATATAATTTTAGCTCTAAGTCTCACTTCTGCAAGACTATTTGCTTGCTTCTGGCCATAAAAGTGCTGAAAAGGAGGAGATAAGGTAATAAAGACTGTTTTTCTCCTTTAAAAGAGCATGCACAGCAATCAAGTAAATTTACATTGCTGTCGCTGAGAGCTGCTAACTTCCTCAGCCAACCATAGAATTATAAGTTGAAGTTGCCCATTGGAAGGCAACTAAAGCTACATTGCACATAGCACCTTTGAAGTGACAGTGATTTATTCCAGATGAGAATCTGATATAAGATAGAATTTGGAAAAATCAACATTACTGTAAAAGATATTAGTGTATGTAGAATCTGCTCAATAAATAAAACATATTTGCCTTAGGACAAGCACATTTCCAAATGCTTATTTATAAAAATATCTAGTCTGCACACTGCTAAGAAGCATACATTTCTGCATGTTAGGTGATCCACAGACCTGACTGCAGCCTTCTTCTGTTGTGAGCTTTATGCTCCGCCATCATGCAGCACGGAAGCAAATGTCCTCTAGCCCTCTGTCCTGCTCCAGGTCAGTCTTCATTAAGTGGGTTTTCTCTAAGGTACACTAGGGCAACATAAAAGCAACTGTAATTTTGATACCTGAGACCACACTCACCATTTCTTATGTCACAGTGCCTGATTTGTAGACATTTTGGTCTCTAGCTTCCTCCTGGTCAAATATGGTAGTCTCTAGTAGATGTATTGTAGATGTAGATGTAGATGTAGATATGAACTCGTGCCATAGGGGTCTTTCACTGCACATGAAGGGTACCCCATTTTAACTTGTGGGAGAGTGATGTTTTTTTACCACAAAAAGGCAATCCAACTTTCCTCTCATAAATGCTCTTTATGAAGAGAGCGAAGGAGCAAATTTAAATGTTAAAATTTTCAAAAACGTTAACAAAAACTTATTTCTATATTTTTACTAACTCTTTATCTCAGTTTCTCTGAAAGAGTGGGAAAACTAGTTTGGCGTTTTGCCATGAAGTCATCACTAGACGTGTCTAGCAAATGAAGTGAAAAACCCTTTGACCCCACCTATTTGTTTTACTCTTCAACATGGACAGAAAATATCTGGCAAATGAGTAATTACAGTTCCTCTGTATCATTAGCCCATTCCGTGTGAAGACATGTGAATGGTTGTATTGACAAGTAAGTTGTCTCATTCAGACACATTTATTCATGTGCATCATTAATTCATGACTGACTTCTGCCATAGGCGCCTGTTGTACATTAGCATAAATGAGGTGCATATTTGTATACAGAAGACTCAGACGTAAAAAGAATCACATTATTAAACAGGAGTATCGAAGTTCCTTCTAATTTCATGGAACCTGGAGCCAGTTTCTCTCCAGTGGCAGCCAGTAATAGGACAGGAGGCAATGGCCATGAACTGAATCAATGAAAATTCTGCCTGAATTTAAGAAAGAGTTACTTGACTGTGAGGGGTACAGAGCACTGGCACAGTGAGAAGCTGTGGAGTCTCTTTCTCTGGAGATGACCAAAACTCACCTGGACACAATGCTTTGCAGTGTGTTCTAGGTGACTCTGCTTGTGCAGGGGAGTAGGAATCTCTAAATGTCTCTTCCAACCTCAACTCTTCTGTGATTCTGTGAAAGTGTGCACATTTGGACACATTCTCCAAACATAATGAGCAAGTCTTCATGATGTTTGTGGGAGGAGGGATAGAGAACCATCCGCCCCTCCCTCAAAGGCCACATCTGCTGCTCCTGCCCCTGCCAACAACCATGAAGGGATGGTGGAGGAGGAAGTATTAGGGCACACAGTGTTGCTGGGAGCAATCAGCTGCAGCTCATCAGCAGCAACCATGCCTGCTGCTCTTCCCTTGTCCCCAGGAGCAGCAGCCAAGCAGCCAGACCTCTCTCCACAGATCTCACACAGGAAAAGGAGGCTGATTTACCAGCCACAGCCATCTGCTGCCTTGGCCAGTCCATCGGTGGCCAACAGCTAGCCCGAAGCTCCAACTCCTTACTGCAGCCTGCTTACAAATCTCTTCCTCTGGTGTACCCTAGCTTGTCACAATGCATGTAAGAAAGTGCAGATGAGAAGGACAGAAACTGAAAAGATGAACATTGATGATAAATAAAGTTTATTACAGCAATATTTGCAGGCTTTCAACAGGCAACTAAATCTCTGGAGCTTAAAAACAGATTTGCACAGAGAGACTGATGTTTGAATTGGATGTCAATCAGCACAAAAAATAGTCTCTTTGTAACATAAAACAATATTCTAATAATTGTTGCTGGTCTTACTACTAATAGAATCACAGAATGCCTAAGGTTGGAAGGGACCTCTAGAGGTCATCTAGTCCAACCCCCCTGCACACGCAGGGCCACCTAGAGCACGGGGCACAGGGCTGCATCCAAGCGGGTCTTGAAGATCTCCAGAGAAGGAGACTCCCACAACCTCTCTGGGCAGCCTGTTCCAGGGCTCTGTCACCCTCACTGTCAGGAAATTTTTCCTTAAGTTCCTGTGGAACTTTTGATGCTTCAGTTTGTGGCCATTTCCTCTAGTTCTGTCGGTGGCCACCAGTGAAAAAAGAGGCCAGCCCCATCCTTCTCACTGCCTCCCTTGAGGTACTTGTACACACTGATCAGGTCCCCTCTCAGCCTTCTCTTCTCCAGGCTGAACAGGCCCAGCTCCCTCAGCTTCTCCTCATAGGGCAGATGTTCCAGGCCCCTGATCATCCTCGTGGCCCTGCGCTGGACTCTCTCCAGCAGCTCCACATCCCTCTTGTACTGGGGGGCCCAGAACTGGACACAGTGCTCCAGATATGGCCTCTGAGTAGAGGGCTGAGTAGAGGGGCAGGATCACCTTCCTCGACCTGATGGAGACACTCTTCTTAATGCATCCCAGGACCCCATTGGCCTTCTTGGCCACGAGGGCACACTGCTGCCTCATGGTCAACCTGTCGTCCACCATGACGCCCAGGTCCTTCTCTGCAGAGCTGCTCTCCAGCAGGTCGGTCCCCAGCCTGTACTGGTGTCTGGGGTTTTTTCTCCCCAGGTGTAGGACCATGCACTTGGCCTTGTTGAATTTCATGGGGTTTATCACCACCCAGTTGTCCAGTCTGTCCAGGTCCCTCTGGATGGCAGCACAGCCCTCTGGGGTGTCAGCTACTCCTCCCAGCTTCGTATCATCAGCAAACTTGCTGAGGGAGCACTCTGTGCCTTCATCCAGGTCATTGATGAATACATTGAACAGGACTGGGCTAAGGACTGACCCCTGGGGACACCGCTAACTACAGGCCTCCAACCAGACTCTGCACATGAACAGGACTTAGATTAATGCAATGACAACACACAAGCTTACAAATACAAACCACACAGGCGTATTCACACACTAACTGGCCAGCAGTCCAGAGCTACCACATTTCCCACTCTCACCACCTCTGTGGGGCAGCAGTCATACTTCTGCACACTGCCCCAGTGGTGACTGGGGAGGTTATCCACACCAGAGGTGGTGGGCAACTAGCCCTCACCCTGGGCAACTTACCAACTCAGCCCTGGGGCTGTGCCTGTTGCTTCTCTTCTTCAGGCACACAGTGAAGTCTGCATCCTCATCATCTCCCTGCTCAGCAACTAGGTCTACTCTCGGACCCCTCCCGGGTCTCCGAAGGAAGATCCTCAACTTACATTCACCACAACTTGTACTTTTCTCAATGATCTTTTGTTTGTCATCCAGTCAGGTATTTTCTCAGTCATCTTGCCATGATTTTATCTAGTTACCAGCAGTCTTCAGCAGACCTTGCCCATCTACTGTTAGTTTAGAGCCTTGCAGGTCTGCACTTTCCTTTTGCATTGTACCAGTTCCATAGAGCTTCCCAGTTAGTTTTATGTCCATACCCATCATTTTAAAGCTTACATAGTTGTCTCTGACAGACTCTTTTTTTTTATAGGAAGATTTACCAACAAGTCCAGTTCACAATAAGTGATCCTCTGGAGAAAGTTTAAGCTTATTTCTTTCTATAAATTTGCTCTCTCCCATCTTGACCACTAGTATACAAAGACATGCAATATAATACCACCTGCAGTGGGAAAAAACACTAACTGCAGATTAATTCACAGTCCACCTGGCTGTATGTTGCTATTAAGATCACACCTATTTTCAGAGTACTGGGCAGATTAAGCATAAAACAAACACAAGCTTGGGGACATAAGAAGGAATTGTTTGAATTAGATATGCATCTGTTGAATCCTAAGTGCATTCATTAAAGAAAAAATAAATGCATTAAATTACATACATAAACATGAAATCCTTAGAACAACAGATGTTCCATTATTAACAAATGGACAATAAACAATGAACAAAAATATCTGAAAAGTAGATCTTTCCATGGGTTATATGTTTCCAAAAGGTCCCTTCAAAAAGACAGAGTCTTGCACAGCCATTCTACTATCCCATCTCAGTGAGGACTGAAAATTGCTAACAATAAGAACTAGAACAACAGCTAGAACAACCATGGAAGAAATTGTGTAACAGGACACCAGGAACAGGGAGTCACTTTTCCAAGACATACTTTTCTTTTTTTACCGGGGCAAAAAATAATGAACCAATGCCTCCCGAGAAATGGTTTATGGTTTTCAGAGAAACCCTTCTGGAAAAAGAGACTCATATCTCATGAAAAAATTGATACTTCAGGGGACTCAAATACACATGTTGCTCTGCTTAACATTATTTTCATACGGTTGTCATAAAAAAAAAAAGTAAGGAAAAGATCAGCTTTCCATCGTGACATGTTATAACACTTTCAGAGTTGAACTAAAATATGTTGCTGTTTCCCTAGAAGGATTGTAGGTCTGAGTACAATAAACCTAGCAGAGGGGCAACAAAAGTATTTTTGTTATTAGATTTTGTCTTTGCCTTTATTGAACATCCTGTTTCACTGC
Source organism: Crypturellus undulatus (assembly GCA_013389825.1). Taxonomy (NCBI): domain Eukaryota; kingdom Metazoa; phylum Chordata; class Aves; order Tinamiformes; family Tinamidae; genus Crypturellus; species Crypturellus undulatus. Next base: position 437,382 of record VWPW01025299.1, read on the forward strand.
CAGAGACAATATTATTCTTTTTCCTTCTTTACCTTACATTCCCAAAGGTTTTTAATATGTGCAAAATTGTTTTGCTTAATTCATCAAATACAGATATATAGATATATATATATATAGATATAGATATAGATATAGATATAGATATAGATATAGATATAGATATAGATAGATATATACAGGGATGGAAATTTTACATATTTATATATATTTTTAAGAGAGATTCATGTGGTCAGCAATCAGAATTGCTCTATACTTAAGAGAATTTCACTGCAATCTGGTGTCAGGTAGCTCGTTTCTCTGTTGTCCCAGTACAAAACATTACTTCCAATGCTACGAATAAGGAAAAGTACAGTGACCTCCCATGTAAAATCCTTTTAGAAGACTCAAAATTAGAATCATGCACAAGTCCTAAATTTCTGGTAATATGAATGCACCTCTTCAGGTTTTCATATTTCCTTGCCAAGGAAAGACTGGGTTTGTAGAAACATGCTCCCCAGGCTTGTGTTTTTCAGTCTTTCCTAAAAACTTTTGAAACAATTTCAATCAAATTTCATGGTGGAAGAGGGGTCTTAAAGATTCAGTTCTACATACAGTCCCGTAAAAAGTGAAGACTAGAGAAAAAAGATTGGCCCAAATCAGTAAAGGAAAGACAAATACACTAGAGTGTGGACTGCTCACCAAAAAAAGTTAAATCAGTAAGGGTGTCTCACCTAGCATTTTTCTTTTAAACTGCGATATAACTGTTCACCTCAAAACCTGATCCCACTCATTCTTCTTTACAAACAGAAATTTTAAAAATTGAATCTCCAGATAAGTAGGTGCTCAGAAATTCATTCTCCATACATCACTCACATGCAGTTGCAGTTTTGATTTTACAAAATATAGAGATTTAGAAAAAAAAAAAGCTCAATCATCTTTTTCAACTGATTTAGCTCTCGCAAGCAGTGGAGTAGTCGCCACCTCTAGCAAAAAAAATAGCAGATGCCACACTGAGGAAGGGAGATTATTTTTCCTTTTCATATTCAACATCTGCTTTAATCTCTTCAGCCTGTTGAATGATTAAACTCCTAGCAGGCTATTTGCACTTAGATCCTCTGAAAGCTTCCTCTCACTGGGAAGGGTTCCATATCTATTAGGAAGGATTTCATGGTCTATATGTATTCAACATTAATACCCTTTGGACATTTTTGCCACTTCTTTCTCTTAAAAACACCATGCTATCTTTCTGTCACCCAGATGCTGTCATGTGAAACAAGCAGCCTGCTGTGTTGAGCACTGTAACATTTTCCCTTTGTACAGCCTTAGTCTGTGAACTTGAGCAACTAAGAAAAGTTATCACAAATATACGACACAAAGACGAGAATATGTGCCTGCTACCATTATCAAGTTTTTCGTCTTGAAACACTAGCATCTGAATATTAGTGAAAAACAAGTGACTTTCAGTGTCTCTTTTTAGTTTTGTGCCTTTTTTATCTATAATGTGCTTCAAATTCAAATACTGTCATTGTAATTATTGGCACATGCAGATTTTGCCAAGTAAAATAGAGATGGACAAATAATTTTTCAGCACATTTTGTTTCTTTCTGTAAGTAGAATATTTACTTCTGTATCTAGAATATAAGATGATTCCTCACAGCTACATATCTGACGCTATAAACACAAGAGCTTATACATATAGTCTTACACTTCAGCAGTTAGAAGCATTTTACATGTCTCATATCTAATCGGCTAAAAAGTTTGTGGTCATACTCATCAGGGCATTTCAAATGACTCTAGGTTATTAATCTAAATGGAAGAGTTAAAGGAAGGCTGAGCTCTCATATTAAGCATCATCCATTTCCATGATGCTACTGTAAATATTTAAATACAGGTGTTACATTCTGTGAGTTAGAATGTCCATGCAAGACTACTACAAAAATATACATCAGAAAGAAAAGTTTACATTTGAATTTGAAGAAAGGGAAGGTTTACTGTGCTTTCTCTGTTGTAGTAGAATTATCTAAAAATAATATGATCTGGAAAAACAACAACAACAACAATAACAACGAAGAAAATTAAAGAAACAGATTCTACCTTTTTTTTATGATGGGAGAAAACATACTGTCATGGTCATATGGAATTTATCCGTTGTCTTTGTGATGCATAATTCTGGAACAAATAGAGTAAGAGATCCTTTCTTTTATCAATGCTTCAAGTCCATTTATATGATGAACAAGTGCGAATCTGAAGATAAATGCAGACTACATCAATAAATAACTGGTGCTCCTGCACCCCGCACCAATATCATCTTATATTTTGAACAAAGAAGAGCTGGAATTACTAGAGATGATGGATTTCTTCACTGTAAATGGGCAAATATAAAGCCATGTGATCTCCAGAAATGGCAGCCAGCCCGGAGGAAGGCCGGTCTCGGCCCCTGCTCACGTGCTGGACTGGGGGCAGGAAGAGCAAGTTGCCAGCCCTGGGCGCAGGCGCCCCGGATTGCAGGAGCACAGCGCACGGCGGCTGCTGTGAGCCTGCATCTACCATGCGCGAGAGAGGCACCTGCATGTGCGCTGCCCGGAGCCCCTGAAGGCTAAGGCAGCCTTTGTAGGGGCAGGAGTGAACGCAGACGCTGGGTAGGAGGAAGAGCCGAAAACGCAGTGCTGACCATCCAGCCATTCTGTTTCATAACAGGCACTGAGAGGCCCTATAACGTTCTTGTCTCCCGCATGTGGGATTAACAATGTTGATTTAGCACTAACATCACTCTCAGGGCTGTGTCTTTGCTGCTGTAGCAAAATGACTGTACGGTCAAGGGCTCCTCTTCACCCGCCCATTGAAACACTAGGCAGTGAGAGGCTGATACGCCTGTGATGCTGACATTTGCTTTTCCCCCAGAATCAAGGCAGGTTCATTCAAGTCCTACTTAACCAAATGCAACAATTTGGTTGCATGGTGATAGCTGCATACACCACACTCCTTGACACCTCTCCCAGGACTCCCCTTGGACACTCCGGTATGTACCCAGTTACATTTGACTATCTAGTTCAGTTACATTCCACATTAGTTTTCACCACATGACTCAGTTTAATGAGAAAAGGGGTGTATTTTGTCATGTAAACTTCACTTTCTGTCCAGGAGGAGGGACAACTTTGATCTCCTCTCACTGCATATCCTCTGCTCTCATTCTCATTACCTAGAGAGACAGAAGAAGACTTCAGCCTTCAGCCTTGGTCCCAGTCCACAACGGGGTGGGCTCTGCCAGGACAGTTGCTTCTGCAAACAGATGGGTGGGCAGAACGCAGAGGCGCAGCTCCCAGACAGCAGCCAGACTGGTTGGCCCTCGAGCTCTAGAGGCAATAAAACAACAATTTCCTGCTCCCAGCAAAAGCAAAGGATGAGCATCTCTGCATTCCCGGCTCCAAACATTTCTTGCACAGTTTTGAGCAATGAACAGAGACAATTTAACCATCAAATTTATTTTAGGTATCTTTTATTGATCCTCTCCCACCTACCGATAAAAAGCAAAACCTATTTTCAAATATGTTCCTCTAATTCAGCACCTGCACCCCAGAGGAGACAGCATGGTACAATACCATGCTGTACACCCCCTTGCTGGAGCTAATATTTGCAAATATTTGGCACTATCCTGAATAGTCTTGTACACCAGAATGGGACTCAAGGTGATCATGCTTATCCAGCAGAGCTAATGTTTATATGAATCCTCACTTTGAACTGTCTGCTTAGTGACCTTGCACAATTTACTTCCCCCACTATTTGCTTTGGTTTCCCGGTTTTACAGATGAGACTGTGGTAGCAGCTTTTCTGTTAGAGGTGTAGGAGATGAACTGATGAAAAATGCTGGGTGAAACAGAGCCCCTCACACAGCAATGATACTAATTTTGTCTGTTCATTTTAAGGATTGATTTTTCTCCTACAGTTTGAACATAGTGGATATCCTAAAAGTAGAGACTTTACAAACAGACAGCAGCATATTTAAAAGATGCTGTATTAAGTCTTAAATATAGAAAAGGCATAATCAGTAACAAGACATCAGTGTTGTCGATAGGTCAGATGACATTAAATCTCACATTCAAATTCAGTCACCAATGCACACGCATACTTTGTTTCTTTTTATATTTGCGTTTTTTAGGATGAGCAAATACAAAATTTTCTTTAGAACACCGAAGTATTATTTCCTTAAGTTTTAAGAATTCACTAGTTAGTTCCTTCTAAAATAGAAAATAGAGAAGTATTTTGAGGAGATATTTCGTTTTTTCACTTTGTTCAAAGTAGATTAGAGACAGTTTTGAAAGTAAGATTTATGGAACAGTTTGAGCAGGTTCAGTAAATGCAACAGCAAAGTAACAAAGACATGATGGATCAAGGAGTTAATAGGTTATCTTGATCTGATGGGATATACAAGACTGTTTCCCATACACCAGCACTCCTAAAATGTCACTATGTTCCATAAATATTGTAGGTCTAAATGAAAGTAGAGATATAAAAGTTAGAGGATATATAAAGTACTGCAATGTGAAGGGCAAGCCCATAGCACTCGAGATTTGCCAGCGACTAAGACAACACACAATTATAACAGTTCTGAGGATGCAAGAGACAAATGACTAGATGAACCCTGAATGCTGTGTGCCCGATCTAAGGTACTTGGGATTTCAGCTTTTAGCTCGTTCTTTTGGAGGATGGGATAAATACCCCACTAGAGTTACTCAGCTGTTTCCATTAGTTATCAAGAAGACCTGGGCATACAACTTTCATTTTAGATGCTTAAGCTTCAAACAGCAAGAGAGTAATTTAAGTCACTGAGCTTGACTGCTCATCTGAGCCCAGGATCAACGTCATGTGAGGGGTTCTGCCCTGCTCTGAAAATGGAGTAAACTGCCTCATATCTGAGTGCGTGGTCAGTGATAGTCAGGGAAATTAGGTGAGAGTAGTTAGCATGCTGCAGATGATAACCCCTTGCTAAATAACTGCAGAATAACTTCCTCTGATAAACAGGTCCTGAAAGTAAAAATACTTGGTTGGACAGAGATCCTCCCTCTAATCAGCCTTTGTCATTACACTGACTGATGGGCGGGAGCATAGACAAAAACAAGTATTGCAATAACCTTGTTAGAGGACTGCAGACAGAGCTGTAAAACAAAGGCAGAAGGTGCTCCCTCTGTCAGTTTTTCTCACAGAAAGATTTTGAACTGCTTGGCCTACTGATGCAAAGGAAGGTTTCAAATATTTCTTGATCTATTTCTGATATAAGCGAGATAAAGAATCTGAAAACAAAGACTTCAATAGCGAGTCAAAATGCATTCTTTTGCTGTAAACATTCATTCCAGATGAATCTAGAGTATAGGGACTTCCTTCACAAATAAGTTTATAAATCATGTGTCTCTCTCCAGCGGATTTCTATTCTCCTGAGGAAAATGTATTTTAATAAGTAGAGAAGTAAAACTTTGATAAACTTTGTGCTCTCCCCAGATCAATTACTTATTCTACAAAACCTCATTTTCAAGTTCTAAAAATGCATAGATTATCATTAAATTCTTCACTTGTTTATGGAGCTCAAATAAGTACTTTATATTCCTGCAGTGACACAGACTCTATAAGGACTGTACTAGTATGCCATGCAAAACAAGAGGCAAAAAAAGATTACTGCCAGTCTCACCAAGAGAGGTTTTTACTGCAATTATAAATTCCTTGAAATAACATTCAGTAAAAGCATAGAATGAAAAAAAAATCTGGAGAGTTTTGAATTTTAACGGTTCCTAAAGGAGTTTTAGTGCCTGTACCAAATGGGTGGTTCTCGCTATGTGTGTGGCAGCCACTACAAATAATGTACTCGGGATTTTGGATCACACTGAGCTCTCCCAACACGTCAGTTATAGCTAGCACATACAAGAGAAAATTAATTAAAACTCCATCAATGAAAATTCTCCTAGGCCAGGATCAGTGTCCATAAAGACGGCAAACAGGGAAGCACAGCCAAAGCCTGCATGACCCCTTTTAATATAGATGAGTTTTCACCAAACTCTTTCCTCAGATGTGGCCACTGCGAATCACAAAACTGCAGTGCAGATTGGAAACACAGAGGTGCTTAGTCATGCTAAGCCATGTGCAAAGGTGAGTTATCCCACGCCTACAGAACCCTGTAGGATGAAAGCAAGCACCTATCATGCCTTGGTGCTCTATATTGTTTGTGAAAATTTAGTAATTTCCATTTTAACTTTTGCAAAAGTTTCATTTTTCAACTTGATATTCACTTAATGTTAAGTAAATTAGATTATATAGATAGACGTGTGTGTGTGTGTGTGTGTGTGCATGTTTGCACGTGTGTGTGTTACATAAGGGGGTCACTGAGGCAAATTAACAATGTCTAGGCAAAAAAAAATGCAACTCCAAGATGGCTCTCCTGGTATTCCCTCTGCTCAGGAAAGGAAAGGACTGAGAATAAGGATGCCTCCAGATAAACACCAATAATTTGGACATTTAGCGCCTTCCCTAGCTCTTCACAGTCCTGTGCACCTGCAGGCGGCAGAGCAGGTTGGTGCAGCCCATGCTCAGCGGCACCTTGGGCAGCTTCATCTACCAAATTCCATCAGTACAGATGGTAAACACACACACACACACACAACACACCGATATGTAAGGTGTGCTTGCTCTTTGACCATAAATGAGATTTTGAGTATAGCAGCACCAAAATCTAAGGCATGCTGCTCCTATGCAACCTTCAGCCCCATGTCACAGAGCCAACGTCCCAGTAGCTTCTAGGCTGAGCTTGTTCTCTGAAACAAGCTAATTAGTGCTAGGCAGAAAGCAAGTGGGATGGGAGCAGTTTCCACTGAGGAACACAAGGCAGGACTTCTTTCATGATTAGGTTAGAGAAGGAACTGAGATTTCAAACATCTTGTTCTCACTGGGGATGTGAGTTCCCATTTGTAAGTCTCTATCTCCACTGCATCCACCTGTCAGAATCCAATATTGTCAGAAGTCAATATCCATGTCTGATTTTAAAGTTTTCTCTCTGTCTCCAAAAATCCTGCATAGGAAACTGAGTCTTGAACTGCTGACTATTATACCTTTTGCATTTCATGTCCAGGTACAATTCCTTTTCATGATTGCACCTGTGTTCAACAACATGCAATTTCAGAGGTGGGAAAACTTCCTTCATTATGATGAGTGCTTCATTAAGTAAGTCATTTTCCTTCATCCACCTAGATTATATGTAATCTTACACTAAGGCCAAGTTATTTTCTTTCCATTGAGATAATGGTAAAGTAACTAACTCCCTTATTCATATCATGATCATTACTAAAAGTTACAAGTGCATGATTTGACCAGAAAAAAAAAGAATGTTTTCAGTCCAAAGAAAACCTTGTGCACAGAGAACCCCCAAATTTGACTCATGTAGAAAAATAAAAGCTACCTTGAAAAAGCCTAACTTTTTATCAGAATGCAATGTTCCTACATATAATTATCTCCATGCCTTTCAAATAAAAAGGAAAAGTGTCAATAATATCATTTTTAAAGGATGAAATTGTCTTCTTGGTAAATCACATATCTCTAGCCTGAACCTTTAATAAGAATCCTGTCCCATCTACCATCCAAAATTACTGCATATATCACATCCATCTTCCAACTGCGGTAAGCCTCAATGCAAATCATTCACAATATCAGTAACTGATAAGCTGATAAACTTTTCAAGACATAAAGGAAAACCGCTGCAGTGTATGAAATCTCTTGCTATGCAGCTCTGCGTAATGCAAAGGACAGATCTTAATGTTAATTTCTTAAACCATGTCTAATTTTAGCATCCAAAAAAAATGCAGATAAAAAAATCATCTATCATACTAGGATTTTCAAAAGGAGATGAGCATTGGAAATTCAGATGCCCTAAGCTGATTAAAAATGTCTGAATTTAAATACTTAAATTTAATAATGTGAATTATATTGATGGTACAAATGTCAAGGATACTATAAGCCCTTTTAAGACTAAAAAATAAAAAATCAAGTGCCGGTACTTTGCATAGAATGCTGGAAAGATTTTTGCACAGACCTGCAAAGTTTCTATTGTTTTGAAGTTCTAAGCAATGCCTGCACAGATAGTTAGAGCAAACCTTACTTTAGCAGAAACCAAACGTCTGAGTATTTTCCCTCAAGGAGCAAACTTTGGTATTCGAATTTTTGCCCTGAGGAAAGAAAGCTCTAACGACATCTAGAACATAAAGACAAGGCACAAGCTGGTATTTGGATGAGTAGTGAGTTGAATTGGAACAAGAAAAAAATTGCATGCAGGAAATTATTATAAGCAAACTGACAGCACATTGGCTTCCCCCAATTTCTATACAGCCAATTTCAAAAGGCATGATTTGCTTTAAAAGACATTCGCTAACTGAATTATTTTCAAGTATAAAAAGACAAAAAGAAAGTTTTAAAGAAGCATGTATAAGATACATAGAAGATATATATTTATTTAAAATAGTTTGTATAAAAATATATAATTTATCTTATGTATGACTTAGATATCACACAAACTGACATATTATGTCAGGACTCCCACCCAAGACTGGGATTCCCAGGACTCCCACAGGCTAGTAACAGCACGATGTGCACAGCACACAGTTCACTTTTACTGATACAACTGCTTGCCTTAGATCAGATTCTCAGGCTTTTCCAGGAGAAATGGAAAAAGAGAAGTCAAGTTTAACATAGGAATTATTTTTTCAGCACAATATTTTCATCTTTCTTGCTTTTAAGAAATTAACATTTTTCTTTCCATAGCTAACGGAGTCTCACAGAAACGTGATACATTAAGAAAAAAGATCAGTATCTTTACATTTTTATTTACCAGATCTTTACCAAATCTTTACCTTTTGCTAAAGACACATGAAGATGCTTCTCATGATACAAACTGTTCCAGTACTTCTTGAATCTGTTCTAAAGCTTATTTGGCTAACCAAAATGACATACACTAATAATTTTTCATTAGAGTCCATCCATACCCAGGGACTAATATCAGAAGGAAAACCCAATGTGGGAAAAAAATAAAATTAGGAATACTAACCCTTACTAATAAGCTGGACTTTCTCTCCAAAGGCAAGAAGCAGTGTTTAACATTGGTAATTAGAAAAATAATTGAAGATTAGACATAAAACAAACAAAAATCACCAAAAAATGTACTGCATCTTGATAAAATTGCTGTGAAATTGCTGTGGAATTTTTGTTTGTTGGTTTTGCAGGCATAGTTTGTGTAAACTATAGGTATATAAAATCTCTCCTCCAGTGATCACTAGTGTTAAAGAATATGATCATGTCAGGTCAAACCTCCCCCTCAGAACTGATCCACTTAAAGGTTTTCATAGTCAGACCATTTAAATACTTCATTTTTCATAAATTACAGGGTACAGTTTTATGCCTGTCAAGCTGAGGCTGTCATTTGGTAAGACAGAGTGCCCCACCTCCTCTTCAGATATTCTCCTATCTCAAGTTTTAAACCTTGTTCTTATAAAACTGCACAATTTATCAGTTTGGATCACTAACATTTGGAGGCTGGAAAGGAAAGCAATGGAAGAAAAGCTGCTTCTCCGGTGCACTTTCCTTTGTTCTTAGAATGAGAATACCATCAGCTTCCAGAGTCTGTTGGATAACAAAGATATCGAGGTAGCATGTGCAAAACACAATACTTCATTAAAAAGAAAAACCTCAACTATCAGCCTAAGGGACCTCTGTTAAGAAGAGCAGACATTTCTTACAGCTGTCAATCATTCTTTTCAATGACAGTGAGCACATTCTGATATTTATAAAAACCTTTCCCTGGCTTAATATTTCTGCTGCAGCAGCATAAGCTCCTTCAGCAGCAACTCCAGAACTGCTACTAACTCTACAATAGTTAATGGGTAAAAGTTAAAAGCAGATAACTCTGTCTGACAAAAGTATCACTGAAACCAGAAGAGAACGTATATTTCTATTGCAGGCTGTAGAGTAATGCTGGGTTGTAGAATAAGAAACTGGAGGCTGTCCTCATTTTTCTTTTCTGCCCTTCATGTTTTTCTGAGACTGACCCTTTGGTGCATGTGTGTTTTCCCTCATTTGAAGATTCGGAGTGGCCCTCTCCTGAAAGAAGACTGCTCTTCAGATATGTTTTGGAAGAAGCCTGCTTTTCATTCTGAGAAAAATCACATCCTAGAGAAATGTAGTGATTCCTGACACTAAATGCTTCCCAGACACAGAAAAAGGGCATTTTTCCTATCCCATTAAGCTTATGTAATAGGGTTCCATCCTCCATTCCTTCCTACCACTGTATTTCTCCAGTCAGACTGTCTGAGACAATATTCTTATTTCTGTAACTTCAGTGAGAGCCAAAATAATAAACTGCCTTTCTGGGAAAATTTTATAGCCCTTCGCCTTACTTCAGAATTATATGAAGCACCTAAAAGCCACCGGCCAAGAGAAAAGTTATTTCAAATGGTCTTGTCCTAAATGCCTAGAAATGCAATATATTTAAAAGGAAACAGCATTTGAGAAAAGAAACCTACTGGAAGCTTGATGAGGAAGGGCTTTGCCTAGATCGGCGGTAAGAGTCCCATGCACTGTGCCCACCCTGGCACAGGTGGTGGGATGAAGCCGTGGGGCTCTGTGAAACCCAAGGGACAAGCAGATGCTTTGGAGATCTGGCACCTCTGGTGCCAGATCTCCAAAGCATCTCCAAAGCAGGCTGAAGAGGAGAGCACATGTCACAGACCATTCCTGACTGCTGTTACATGATGCCAGCCTTTTTTGTGCATAAGGAATTAAAAAAGACAAATAATATAAATATAGATGTACCATACCGCTTGTCCTAGGTTCCAGCTGTGTTTAGTATAGTAGCCCATTGCCACAGAAGCCGCTTGCCCAGCACCCCAACAGTGAATCAACTGGAGAGCAAGGTTACAGCTTTCAAGGGCCAGGCAGGGCACATTTTCCATGTGACGGTAAAGAAACCAGGAATATGTGCTTGTATTTTGGAGATGTAGTTATATAACCGGGGAGGATAAAATTAGTAAATTTAACACACATGACTTCAGAAATAATTCACAAAAAAATGTTTTTCATATAAGCTACCATTAATTTTGAAATGTTTGGTACTTAGGTAAATGATTTCCCAGACTGGGCAGAAACGTTTGCACCACAGAAAGCTGGAGAGATCCTGTGGGATGATGTTGGTATATTCTGTAGTTCATTCTAAATAGACTTTGTTATAATTTATCATTCTCAGAGAATGCCGTTATCTAATATTCACATTGATACTTACAAAAATGTGTCATTTTGGTCTGGATTTAAAGAGTTCATCAAATTTTCAGCGAGCCTGCCAAATCAAAGTGAAGCTGGGCATGTCAGATCTACAGATGGTTTACCTCTGCTTCCAGAAAGCTAACGTTTTCCAGCCATGATGAGATTTTTATAGCAGAAACTATTTGTCTTTTCACATTCAGAGCTGTCACAAGAAGAGCAGTTCTGCAGCTGGAATGACTATGGGTTTGGACAAACAGCGGCTTGTCTAGATTTTGTGCCATGCCTGTCCTAGACCTCCAGATATCTATCATCATCATCAGAAGCAGAAAGTAGGGATTGGCAGAGCAAAGACAAGAGGTGAAATTCAGAAGTTTCCAACTGTGATTTTTCATTACTTGGTTGCTAGAGCAGCTGTTCAAGCCAAGGATCACTGATCTGACACAACACTATGTCCATTTGTATTGGCTTCCTTCATTAAGATAACTTACCAGTTTGGAAGACTAGGCTCCAAGAAAATTCCCTGAATGCTGAAGTTAATCCAGCGAATAATCTCTCCACCAACCCCAGTGGCTTGGGGTGTACATTACCAGATTTACCTTATCCCTATTACTTAGACATCTCAGGGTTGTCTTGTAGTTCTAGGTACTCTCCAAATTAAAATCAGTCCTGAAAAAGAATCCAGGTACATATTAAAATTAACTTGGCCAAGAAAACAGAGTAACAAAAAAAAAAATCTTTAATTTCAGTTCTTGCCCTAAAAATAAAGCTCAGTTGTGCTGATGGATCAGATCCAGTGAGCATAAGTTGTTCTAAAACACAGCCTGGATAGCTTTACATGCACTTCCTTCTGGTTTGAACAGGACCCTGGCCACTAAGGCATATGGTCCTGTACTATATCATTGAGTTTATCTTAGAGAATTATTGTGCATGTCCTTGTAACATGATGATCTCCTAGCTCCTCTGCTTGGCCCACAAACAGCCTAACTGTGCTGGTACAAACAGCTTCATTTCCAGCTTGAGTCAGCTTGCAGGATTTAGAGGCAGCAACATCAGCCTAGCCCAGGTTTCATGAACACATTCCACCACAGACCGCAGGTTTCTGCAGAAACCAAAGAGCCCTCAACTGTAGCTGGATGCATAGCTATAGTAGTTCAAACCCTGCTTTCCTTTGGATTGCATTCATCCAGCTATTTTCAGATTGGCCAAACAATTTTTTTGCCTCTTCATTGCTTGATTAGTTCAACTTTGTATACCTTTAACCCACCTACAACTCATATTTGTCAATGATTTTCAGCAGGCCATATCTGCATTAAGGAACCTGCAACACACTGTGGCTTGATAACATGGCTTAACTGGGATTAATGAAACCTAGAAAAATCTGTGCAAAAAAATCTTTTTTTGTTTTTAAAATTATAGTTACATTAAAGGAAATGTTTAGGTTAATAAAATAGATCAATCTGGCAGTGTGCAATCAGATGAGATATTTTCTGCATGATTCAAAATAGCAATTCCAAAACACAGATAATCAGACAATCAATTAATACATAATTGCTATTCAGGAATACTTAGAAGTCATAGCAATATGCGAAATGCACCCTGTTAAAATTAACCTTTACATTGTTTTATATTGGTCTGTTTTTAGTTAAAATTGCCCAAGTTTTCCAAAGAATTTTAAAAGCAAGCTTTTCCCCCAGAAAGATTTTATCTGTCTCTAAAATAAGCAAAATAAGATAAGCACTCCTTAGACAGTCTAAATTAACTTCCAGATAAACGCTAAATTTCTCATGAAACAACATATTCAAACAGGAAAAAAACAAATCTTTAATTTTCAACAAGTGGTAAGTTCCTACAAGGGATTCTAGAAAAAAAAAAGAGCAACAGGAACCAACTGGGAGACAGAATAGCAGCATTTTTCTTTCCAAAATTACAGTTCCCTTGCTTTAAAACAAAAATAAATTATTTGATCCCATCAATATCCCTGTAAGCCTAAATACAATGTTACTAACTGAAGATCAGAGTCACGTCCGGGTAAATATTGTTCTTATGAGTAATCAAGACCAAGAGAAAAAATTGCAAATAAAATCTAATTAAAAGAGTAAAAATAAATTCAGTTTAGGAAATGCTTCAAAATAAATTCTTCTATTAGATACCCAAATGTTAATGCTACAGATTTTAGAGCTACCAGCATCTTATTTGTAAAAAAGTGAAAGAACATTACAAAAAAAAGTATCAATTAATCAATTTAATCAATTAATTACACTATTTTCAGACCATTACATTTACATTCTAAAGATGATAAATAAAAATTAGATATCTTTTTTTGTAAGCTATCCACCCTCACTACAGAGGTGTTTAAGTGGAAATTAGGAGTCTACAGTTCTGCTGTTGGAGGAATTTAACCTCAGATCATTTTGACTGCAGTGGGAATGGACATGTAGCAAACACAGGAAAAGGAAAGGGGAATGCAAGGAGTACAGAAAAAAAATGAGACTGGAATATGAAACTAGTGAGACATTCAATCACATTTTCTTCCTATAAATTCATTGTTTTCAAGATGCTATTGTTTCATTCCTAGTACTTCTTTGGTTTTTTTTTATAAACAAAATATTTCCCCAGCCATTAACTCTAATTTGTGATTATGGGTTTTTTTTTATTTATTTTGTATTCCCTTTAATTAAAATATTATGAAATCAGATTTTTTTACAGTTTTTTTCTGAGCATCTAGTAATGAAGAAACAGCATTTATAATTAAAACGGAATTATCCTGTGTTTTCTGAGCTGCGCAGTGAATTCCCATTACTGCCTGGAGCATAACTGTCTTTAAAAACATCCTTATGTAAACAGCAAAGCTATCCAAGGATATACACGAGTTTCACTGCTATTTGGTATAGGGGGCTTTGCCTGTGTGTCACAAAGAAGGCAGTGCCAAGTCAATAGTAAGTGTTCCATGAGTTTGCAGCATTTCGGTATTGGATTTCTGTGAATTTATAGCTTTCAAAACTGTAACATAACATTCTATTATGGGTAATGTTTTGGTTTTGTTTGTTTGTTTTTTTAGATGGGCTTTCCTTGATCTCTCCTCAAGAAGGGAAAATAATAAACCAAAATGGAAAAAAAAATGCACACGGTAGGCTTACCCAACAGATCTTTACACCCATGGCATTCGAGACAAATGGAACAGAATGGAGAAAATAAAAATAAAAAACAAGAGACCTCCTTCACTCCAACCCAGCAGGATGCAAGACTGTAGATCATGCATTAATGTACATCATGAATCCTGCTCTTGGTTCAGTATTGAAAGCGGCATCTCTGTACGGAGAGAGCCCGCTTCGCACCTGCAGGATCTGAGTGTTTCCTTTCAGGAGCCCATCTCATCCACAGGCAGCGTCCGTCTCTGCCTGCGGTCACCCACCGGTGGCGGGTTGGGAGAGAAAATAAAATATCTTAGCCAGTGAAACACCCAAGAAGGGATGTGACCTGTGCAACACACACGAGCTGCTGGCACGTGTTGCATCTGCGGGGATGGACCAGGCTGCCTGCCTGGATGTTGGCTCCTGCTGAAGAACAAGTCTGATTCACTACCAGGATCAGTCCATCGGAGACTGGGTATTTTTGGCATTGTCAGGAGTCAGCATTAACACATTAAAAGTGATAAATTGCCAGCCTAGAGACATCCTTGGCTCTCCACTGTGGGCAGAGAAGAAAGCTCATTATATCTTAAAAGCATATTGTCAGAAGGAGATTTTCTTAAGTCACTGTTAAGAAACTAATGAACAGGAGAAAAAACGCTATGCAGACCCAACTGCAAACCCAGAGAAGACAGAGCCAAGAAACCAAAAGTGACCAAGAGTCCCTTATCCATACTGTGACTGCTAAAGATATTACCGTAAATCCATGTAGGACTAATCTATGTGCACCCCTTTACTCCCTTTGAAGCCAACCAGACAGCTATCAGGCCAAGAAAAATACACAACTCTTTAGTCTCATCCTGTTAATTTTTCCCCTGACTTTAGGAATCTGAAAATGATGAAGTTGTTGAGAGGATCAAAACAACATTGTCTCAGTATGCAAGTTGAAAACAAAATATCCACGACAAGCCCTTGTTTTGCCCCAAAAGGCAACGAGATGGCTTTAGACACAGCTGACAGGCCTACTTGCTATTCTGGGATAAGAAAATCTCTGTTCTTCTCAATCTGAACATGATTTCCATGGTGAACTTTAGAAGCCTTTAGGGGCAAGATTTGATTAAACTATTCTATTAGGCACACAAGCACACACACACAGAGATAAACAGTTTCGTTGACATTTTCTGATACAATTGAAAAAAATAAATTCAAAAGCTTTTGACCAGTTCAGCTTTCTCTGTAAATTAAAAACTTAAATGGGTAGTCACATCAGGATTAACAGTTACTGCTGAAATTTTAGGAGTTATTCCCTTGGTGGGTTTATTTAGATGGGTGGGAAAAAGCTTTATGGTATTTTTTTTCTTTTTCTTTTTTTTTTATTTTTGAAAGGGAGAGGTGCTTTGATATAGAAGCGCTCCCTTTACAAATTCGTAAACTAGAGACACAACAGAGAGTTTAATTTAAGCTTCAAAAGCCTCTGCACAATTTTTAGGCATAAAAGATCGTGTCCCTTTTGCCACAGATTAATTTTAGAGGAATGAGGGGTTTTTTTGCTGCCAAGACAGAGGGTTTCAAAGGGACAAACGAGAACTTTATTCATCGATTACCTCATTGTCCAAGTATGACTCAAAGCATTTAAGAACAAGCAAACCTCTTCATCTTCTGCTTTTTGGTTCCTGTAAAAGTGATTGTATGGGGAATATGGGCTATGCTACTTTGTTAAGACACGGGGCTATTCACTGAAGTTCTGCTTGCTACAACATTGTGATGAATGATTCTTGCTTTACAAGTCATACAATTTCAGACAGATACTTAGGATCAGGAGATCTGAAAATATCCTGCTTTTCAGCACCTTCATTTTTCGGGAATCACAGAATCCCAGAATGGTTGAGGTTGGAAGGGACCTCTAGAGATCATCTAGTCCAAACCCCTGCTCAAGCAGGGACACCCAGAGCACATGGCCCAGGGCCGCGTTCAGGCAGGTTTGGAAGATCTCCAAAGAAGGAGACTCCACAACCTAGATGATAGATAGAAAAGAAATTGGGTATAATGATGCCAAGACACAATTCCATCACTAAGACAGAAGAGCGCAATACCTAACATCAAGGTGTTTCTTTGCGTAGGACACAACAGTCACAAGGTAAGACAGAAATATTTCAGATAGTTAACAAACAAATGTATTAAATCTCACCAATTTTAAATTAAGTTTAATTTCATCACAAAAAAAAAATCAACTGAGGTGAGAGCACAGGAGTGCTCCCACAGCAAGCTGAGGACAAGGGATTTTGTTGGAATTTTTTGATATTGACCATTTTAATAGTGCCAGGGAAGTGGTAAAGTGAAGGGGTAAAGTTTCTGAGCACAGACTGAGGTACACAGTGTCAAAAAGGGTTTCCAGCAATGGCTATGTAACACGCAGGCTCATGTGGCTCTCTTGTATTTCCATTCACTTTTCTCAACAGTCGTCTCCTGGAGTTGCTCGGCCTAGCAGCCACAGTGGCAGTGGATAAGGGCCTGCCCCCCCACGAAGACGCAGGTGTGGAGATTTTGTGAGACCAGAGATCAGGCCTTTTTTTTTTTTTTTTTTTTCTACCAATACTATGTTCATTTGGAGAAGCCAGACTACCCTAGAAAAGCTTCCCAATTAGACACAAATTCGGATGATTGTCTTCCACTACCTGGATCCTGCATCCTGGAGCTTTACTTGACCACGACATACTTACTACCTGGATCCTGCATCCTGGAGCTTTACTTGACCATGACATACTTACTAGGAACAGTGTCTTGAGGAGAGGGATTAGCGACACAGAAGAAGTTAAGGCACAATATTAAATATTTCATCAAGTTCTGGGTATTCCAGCATAATCCTTTTCAGACCCTCAGAAGGAGACTTAAGGAAACCATTTAGAGCAAGAGCAGAAAAATGAAATATTTCATGTGAAGTCAAATAAAATGTACTATTCTATCAGAAATGGAAAACCCCTGGGGAAAAGGGTCAGGGAGGAAGATAGGGACAATCTATTTTTTCACATTGTCCTCTTCAGTGCCATCAAAGTTTGATTGTCAGGGTGGCTACTTCTCATTTTAGGTAAGGAAGTTAGAGGAAGTTTTAAAAAAAGCATAATGCCAGCATGGCATGGAGTAGAAACGATGAGGCATTTGTTTTGGGGCAGCAGGCCAGTTGTAAAGAGGCTCAGAAGTGTGAGCTAGAAAAATGCCTTCCATTTGCATCTTTTAGAAATGCAGTCTCATTTCTGTGTTCCTTGGGAATAAGCTGTAAGCAGTTTTTCCTCCTCAAAGGAATAACCCATCTTGCCCCTAGCACTGATTTAGTCCCTAAAAGCAGCAATAACATTAACTTTGTGCCCTTGCTTTAAGTGTGGCATTAGAACAGAGTGCACTTTAGAAAGTGAATACTATAAGATAAGTTAAAGGGAAGAACATTACCTAAAAAAATAAGGCTGCACAGTATAGCTATGGACTTTGCTAAAAGTTCCACCTGACCACAAACTCTGTGGAAAAAAACTAAAAACTCATGAATGCATCTTCTCTTTGAAAAGACTGCTCAGAAGTAAAGACTAACCAAATAAAAACACAGCTAAAAGGAGCTAATTCTTTATAAAATAATCATATTTAATATAGCACTATTTGTTAAGTACTTAGAAGAAGTATAAATTGATGAATCACATAGTAGAGGGTTTTAACACAGATAATTTTTTACTAAACGTCATCATTTTTAAGGATTCAGGTATAACAAGTGTATGTTGTGAACAGCTATCTTTAGCACATCGTTTTCATAAAATACTATACCTATATATAAATCTCTATATAAATCTATCTTCAATAAATCTATAGATTTATAAATCTATAAAATTCAGGGCACCTCAAAATATATTTCCCTAAAGCCTCACTGAACTGTAACAGCAACCTTTTAAAATGTTGAAGGTTATTACAACATCAAACCTTAAAATCTGCAAGAGAGCTCTGCATTGTTCTACTGGTATCTGCATGATTCAGAGATTAATTAGTTGTCCACTTCTTTGGAAAACTTGGACTTTAGGAAGTCCAAGTCATCACTGATAGAATAATGTAAAAGAGGTATTATAAGAGGTATTAGGGACACTCATAACTATCTTCCCATTTAATCTTCTCACAGAGTAATAAAAAATGTTCATCAGCTATAAGAGGAAAACCAGTGAACACAGTAAGATGTAGATTCATTGTGCCTTTTCTCTTGAGCCTGCTTACATTTACTCCCACATGACAGTGAATTCAGAAGCCATCTGCTCAAGGATAATAAATTAATAGATTTTCTTACCCCTTTCAGCTTTTCTGAGCGATTATAGAACTTGTAATTAATTTTGGTTGTAATGTGAAGCTACAAGAGCTACAGTTTTACCAAGTATTTGATGGAACTTCTTCCAAACACAAATACCTGCTCACAACTCCTACAAAATACACAATGGCCATCTGCAGCATTTACGCATAATACATCGATGTAAAAAAAAAAATCCATATAACAGTTTGCAACATAATGGGTTATGTGAGGAAATGAAAATGCTAAAGAGAAGTCATAACAAGCAACTGAATCAGAGAGGCATAGCAGTAATCCTAAAAATAACACAGGAGATGGAAGCAGCAAACCATAGAGAAGAGGTAGAAATTAATTTCCGAAATTTCTAAGTTACCAGATGAAGGATGAATGAATTATTCCTTTGTTTTCATTACACTTCAGAGGCAGTTACTGCTCTACTAATACTTATTTTAAAAGACACACAGCACAAAACTAGAGGCCACCAACAAGGACAACTTCCATGGTGGTCCTTGTGGTTCATCCCTGGCATCTATACACTTGGATTCAGTACCTCAGACACAGATCACCTCCTTGTTCTTTGTTCTTATGGGGCCTAGATGTGGAGGTGGGATCTGGCTCATTACTTGGACTGGACGTTTTAGTAGCCTAGCAGAGCTCTGTCATACTCATTGTGCAATGGCAACACAGGATAAGAGTAACTCAGATTCTGGAAAACTTTTGTTATGCTACCACATGAGCACTGATGAAGCAGGAGGAGTTCCTTATCCCACACAAAAGCTTTTTAATATTTTATTATTTATATTTAAAGATTTGCATTTCTGAAATAGGTAGAACTGGAAAAGATTACCCAGGTAACGGAGAATGTTACTAAAATTTCGTTAGTCTAATAACTCAGAGATTTAAGCTTCTTAAAAAAAAAGATTTAAGTTTTAACATTTAATTTTTAAAAAATCTATATCTCAGATTAATTTGAAACAATACTACTCCATGAATAATATCATTATTACTGTTGCAAAACCCTATCAGAAGCTCATAGCACATTTCTTGGAAGCGGCAAAGATAGCATGGCAGTGGAGTCTCTAATTTATTGTTTCATGAGGATAATATTTTCCCAAACCTCTTATGTGCGATATAGTTAAGATGATAAGTTCCAGGCCTGAATCTCCCTGCGTGTCTTTATGAAACTGATTGATCCTGAACACTTTCAGATAGCTTCTTCTGCACTTGAAAATGAAATCCTGCTTTCCAGAGAAATACTAATTGTGTCCATAGTCGGTTTTCACTGCAGACAGACACTGTTTATGCTTGTGTGCCTGGCTGCTTTTTGTCAAATCTCAGCAGCTCTGATATGAATCAATTTTCTTTAAGATGGACCTCTTGGTGGGTATGACACCAGGCACATTAGCTCAAGTATAGGAAGGTGTCACCCGACCAAATATCCTAATATCCTAAATTTCAAAATCCTAACCCAGACTCCAGCATATGTGTTAAAATCTGTCCTGCACAAGCAGGAAAAGGAATAAGCACACGGTCAGGTTTGAGCTCAAATGGGATCTGTCAGTTTGCTGCTGAAGAGGGCCATACAGCTGCCGCCTTCCCAGCTGCTAGTTCCTGTGTCTGAGCTCAAAGCCCTGCAAAGGGCTGTGTTAGTCTGAACATGCCATCCTGAGAAATGGATTAACATCCATGCCAAAGGTCTGGCACTCCATTGACTCTAGGCTCTCCCCATGACCCAAGAGCTAGGCAAGGGGGTCTCAGGGCCCACCTCCAGGGTTTAACCATCTAAAGTAAGTGGCAGGACAGCGTGCACACAGATATTACAAACTCGACAAAGAATAGTTGAGGTTGGAAAGGGCCTCTAAAGATCACCCAGTCCACCTCCCCTGCTCAGGCAGGGACCCCTAGAGCACGTGGCACAGGGCGGTATCCAGGCGGGTTTTGAAGCTCTCCAGAGAAGGAGACTCCGCAACCTCTCTGGGCAGCCTGTTCCAGGGCTCTGTCACCCTCACAGGAAAGGAGTTCTTCCTCACATGGAGATGCAATTTCCTGTGTTTCAACTTATACCTATTACCCCTTGTCTTACCACTTGCGACCACTGAGAAGAGTAGGTCCCATTCTCTTTCATTCTTATTCTGCCCTCAAGTACTTGTACATACTAATAAGATCCCCTCTCAATCTTCTCTTCTCCAGGCTCCTCCAGGAGTAGCTTGTTTAGTCTTTCATCATAAGATATCCTAATTTGTACCGCTTTTCCTGTCACTGGTCACCACTGAGAAGAGTTTCATCCCATTCTCTTTGCATTCTGCCCTCAGGTGCTTATACATACTAAGAAGATCCCTTTTCAATCTTCTCTTCTCATACAATAGATGCTCCAGTCCCTTAATCATCTCTGTTGCTCTACTCTGGACCCTCTCTAGAAGCTCCACATCCCTCTTGTACTGGGGAGCCCAGAACTGCACCCAATACTCCAGGTGCGGCCTCACCAGAGCTGAGCAGAGGGGCAGGATCCCCTCCCTCGACCTGCTGGCAACGCTCCTCCTCATTCAGACCAGGATCCCATTGTGCTTCTTGGCCACGAGGGCACATTGCTGCCTCATGGTTACCTTGTTGTCAACCAGGACTCCCAAATCCCTCTCCATGGAGCTGCTTTCCAGCAGGTCAACCCCTAATCTGTACTGTTATCTGGGTCTATTCCTCCCCAGGTGCAGGACCCTGCGCTTGCCCTTGTTGAAGGTGCTTTCTGTGCCCTCATCCAAGTCAATGATGAACAATTTGAATGGTACTGGGCCCAGTACTGACCCCTTGGGGGACACCACTGGCCACAAGCCTCCAAGTAGACTCAGCACTGTTTATCACAACTCTGAGCTCTGCCATCCGGACAGAGATGTATACCATATCTGTAGAACATGCATTACTTAAGCTGAAATTTTATAGGTGAAAGACCATGGACATTTTGACAAATGTACAGATTCTTTCAGCTATTTCTTCTTGCCTGTGTGTGTTTTGCATTAGCTGTTCTGTAACCTTTCCTTATGCAGCTCATCCTAATACTACTAGTGAACCTAACTGCATGAGTAAAAAGCAGATTCATGTGAAAATCTTGAGGGCTTGAGTCTTTAAGTTTCTAGATGTCATGGAGAAACAAGGAACTCAGGGACTATTTTTCCAAACTTGAGAAGCAGAAAAGAACAAGTATGCAACTGCTGGACTGAACAGTCAGCAGGGGACTGACCTTGATGTTGGGATCTTGACCCAGCAAGATTTTCTTGAAATACAAAATTTCCCAATTCATATCTATCCCAATGCCAAAGTACAAACCTTGTCAACATTTCAGTGCTAGAAGATAAAAGTGGCACTTCTCTGGTATAAAGGCACTATTGGTACAGAAAATCTAGCCCTCAGCTTATGGAAAAAAATAAAATAAAAAATATTTACAATCAGCCTCTGCTCTGCACCATAATTAACTCTCAGAAGGGAATATCTTTACCAGGGAATCCTTGAAAGAATATTGAAAAGATTATATGGAGTTACTCCAGGGCAATAGCTCACTCCTTCAGAAAATAGCTCTTTATGCTACAATTTCTCATGGCCAGAGCCATATCATTGTCTTTAACAGAGTAGAATTTCACCTCCTCTTTCATTCTGTGTACTTAAGAGAAATAAAAAACCCTTTTTATAGATGTTTTGAGAGACACAATTATATGTACTTTGTAAGACAGAGCTATTCCTGCTCTATTGATAGGATCAATTAAGGGCACCTTCCCTCAAACATCATATATCCACATGTTTGAAATCTTTCAAACTAATCATCAACACCATTCCCTCACTACTTTTCAGTCACTGTAACATGGGTAAACTTTAGGTTCCAGCCAACAAGTGGCTCCAGTGTTGGAGGAACTGCAAGAAGCCTCTGTAAAATAAGCAAGACCAGGCAGGATGAACTCAAGAACATTCATTCAAAAGATGACATGTCTGCAGTTTGTTCCTATATGCTTTGTGAAATGGTATTATGCTGTCAGAACAACAATTTCATTTCTTTGGACCAGCTAAGTGTTGCCTTTGGAGACAAGCTAAACAGGAGCTTGGTAGCACCNCTTTTTATAGATGTATAAAGATGTATAGATCTTTCAAACTAATCATCAACACCATTCCCTCACTACTTTTCAGTCACTGTAACATGGGTAAACTTTAGGTTCCAGCCAACAAGTGGCTCCAGTGTTGGAGGAACTGCAAGAAGCCTCTGTAAAATAAGCAAGACCAGGCAGGATGAACTCAAGAACATTCATTCAAAAGATGACATGTCTGCAGTTTGTTCCTATATGCTTTGTGAAATGGTATTATGCTGTCAGAACAACAATTTCATTTCTTTGGACCAGCTAAGTGTTGCCTTTGGAGACAAGCTAAACAGGAGCTTGGTAGCACCCTAGTGGAATAGCATCTATGATTTATGTAAGGTGTATCCTGTCTGTGTAAGTTCTGGTGAATACCAGAGTTTAAAGACTTCAGTGAAGATAACTTTCATAGGTGTGCTTCACATCTGATATAATTTCATAAATTGTGGCATAAGTTAGTTTGTAATTAATACATTTACATCTGCATTTGAAAAGAGGTTTATTGCATGATGAGATACAGGAGGTTTGTAATATTCCCTTTCTGAAGATATATCTTGTTTCTATTTGTAATTAGGATAATTCTCAATAAAAAGCATGCATGATGTGCTTCTTGGGGAAAAGTCTCAGAAATTAACTTGAAAAATAAACTAGTTTGACTAAAGCCAAATGCCCATTTAAATGCAATGATTCAAATTGCATTAGTAGTCGAGATAACTATTCACTGTAACTCACTTAACAAATCTATATTCAGCCAAAGGTCTGTTAAAAGAAGAATCAAAGAATTATTGAAACATTATTATTATGACAAAGTAGAAATTAAGAAAACAGAAACAGAATAAACAGAAGAATCCAGGTAGGGCTTTTTTACCATTACCGTTCTCATTAAATCCTTGCACAAACTATGACTCCTGGAGGATGTCACTCCCCAGCCTCAGGATCACACTGACGAAAAGCAAATCCAGAATGAGAGGTAGCAGGGTAGCATTTCATCGTGTCATTTCTCTAAGTCTGTCTTTAAAAGGAGAAAGATTTTCTTAAGTTTTTATTTTTATCTTAAAGTTTGTCTAGAGTTGAAAGTACTTTGGGGCTGGTAGCCCTCAGGCATCCCACCCTTAGACAAGTCCCTAAGGACTTAGCACAAGATCTGGAGTTGCCAAGGTACTGCCTGGAGCCCCTCACCCCATCTTATCAACATACCAGCAGCAGGGGAGGCTTTCACTACAGACTGCCAAGCCAGAGCTTCTTTGCCAAAAAGCAGGCTGCAGGGGAAAAGATCAGATATTATATTATTCTCCCTGGAAATATGATGAAGGTGTTTTTAAAATGCATTTTTGAAATGGCATTTACTTCTTTCCTGTCTTTTTTTTTTTTTAGGAAAAGGTATGTAATTTATGCCATGGAGGTTATGGGTGATAATAAAAATGTCTTTGGTTTAATACATCAAGCTGTTTGTCCAACAGCCTGGAACAGAGTGAATGGAGATCAAGAGGGGAAAGAATTTATCTTGTGCTCATCTACAAGTTGAGAGAGATTATTATAATTAATTCTTATAGCACAGTTATTTAACAAGGTACAATGTGATCTGTTTTGTCCCAGAATGCAGCTGGAAATTTCCCATCAGAAATCTTTTTGACTGTGGAAACTGAATGGTGCAATAGGAAAGACTTGATTTAATATTGGGAATTCACTAGTGGAAATGTGTGATTTGTGGAATACACCAGGCATCCAGCTGCTTTCACGGTTGTCCAGCAGTACAGTAGCCATACATCAATTCCCATACTGTTTGTCATCAATACAGGTTTTGCAGTTCCGCACTGCAGAGCAGGTCTCCTTGTTTTCTCTGCACAAGAATGACCATGGTCTGATGATAAGAGCATTAACTAGGGCTGTGAAAAATGCAGTTTATATACCTGACCAAAAAGAAGCCCTTAAAGCAGAAGGCCTGTATACCAGGTGACTTCTGGGTTACTGGCTGCATATTCTCCCTAAGAAGGCTTCACCCTTGTGAAAAACAAGAACACATGTCTTTTCTTAAAGGTAAATAAAGACTATTTACACAACAGTAGAAGCAATTAGTGGAGAGAAAAGATGTGTGTGGTGGGGAGAAGAGAGAGGAGAATAGTTAGAACATACTAAATATTTTATATTTCAAGACCATTGTAAAAACACAGCCTAAAATGCACATTCAAAATGCATATTTATGCAAATATATTAAGAAAATTATGGACATGATTATAAACTTGGACACCTTGGGCTTGTTTGGTTTAGGTACATTTCAGCATAACCTTGAAACTAGGGTAAAATATTGTTTAATTCAGAGTTGCTTGCTTATCCATAAATCACACATCTTTCAAATATTTGAATATAATTTTAAAAGCAGGTAAGTGCTTAAGTGCCCCTGATTTCCAAAGAAAATGGCATTTTTAATGCTTAAGCTGTTACAGAATATCATTCAGATCCATAAATCTCCTAAGCCTTTTAAAAACATAACCATTTTATTGTAACTAGAATATATATGACTAAGTAAATGTGCTCTTGGACCTTGCTTATCCTAAAGTTGTTTCAATATGAAGGGAAAATATAGTCATGTTTCTATACAATACCTAGGCAGTACTGATGCTTATGTTAACAAAACAACATTTATTTTGACAGAAACTGCTAGGAAACTTATGAATACCCTCATCTTACTGCCTACCCATTTCCCTGCTAAAAACCTTGATAAGTCTGACAACATAATCAGCTCTGAAAACATCTAGATGTTCTTAAAGCTCAACAAAATCCTTTCGCTTGTGTTTATCCTGTTATATATCTATTTATCCTTCCTTTTCTGAGCAGTTTGAGAGGCGTGCTCCATCTCTCTGTCATTCCTATAACTTTGGAGAGAGGTTGACAAAGAGGTAGATGGACAAACTCTCTGAGGAAGGGCTGATCCCAAGCCTTTCTCCTCTCTGTTCTTGCCTTGCGATTACTGGGAAAGGGGCTATGACCATTCTGACACCTCCAGGCCACAGCAATTATTTCCTGTTTTTCCCCATTTAATCCCTTCTCCTTTCCCAAGTTAGCTCTTAGTCATGACTAAAACACCACAAGAAGCCCTTAGTTTTCTGAAGTGTCCTGTGCTTTCTACCTAAATGAGCTGCTTTGGCTTCAGCTGTAACAGTTGCTGTTTGCACTATTCAGCCTATCTGGATGGTTCAGCTCCCACTGAACCACACTCTGAAAAAGATGTCAAGAGGCGCCTTGCTCATTTAACAAATGTGAGCTAATGTGTAAAAGGAGTGCTGGCTCCCCTGCCTTTGAGAAAAACAGTAATGTGCTCTCAGCAGCTCTCTAATGTCATCGACAACTCTTACCAGTGCTTATTTGAACTGAAATATTCTGCCTTGTGCATTATACCTCCCCTCACACTATTATAAATAAATTGAATTAAAAATGTCCATTTGTTAGTCTGTGGTTGTGTTACCTGGCTACTAGTCATTCAAAGATTCAAAGCCCTCTCTGCCCAGCACCTGTATTTTCTGCTCCTTTATAACAGACAGGAGGAAAACTGCTAAGGAAAATGCAGATAAAACACAGGCAAAGCACACACATTGATATTCTTTTGTTCCTCATGCCACAGTAGTACTAATTCAAATAATTGAATGTTGACCAGATTGTAGTACTCTGTAAAAAAGTAGTCATTGTAATATAGTGACAAATCATTTTTGTTTCTAAGTAGACGGTAGAATAGAAACATTTGACTGAAAATGAAATAAAGTATTTTCAATCTTTCCATGTATTTGAAGTATTTTGAGAGAACTTTCCCAGTTTTTCATCTGTCTACCAAAAAACATACTGTTACTTTTTAAACCATTCTGCCTTTCATGGACAAGCTTAAAATGCACAAGACTCAGCATTATTACACACTATCTATATCCCCATACTGTGCAAAGTGCTCCTTTAAGAGGTTCTCCAATGTGAATGCATCATTTCTGTATTTTCAGAGAGTACAAACATGCTGATGAATGAACAGCCTCACATCTGTACAAAGAAGTGGTGTTCTTCTCCCCAGCTACCTTCACTAGCATCCCCACAGATGACTTAAGCACCATTTTTCCTGAGTTACTGTGAGACTCTGCACGCGGGGCCATGGGCATATTGACGTTCTGCTGTTAGCGGGTGCTTACAGTGCACAGCTTCTCTTTGCAGAATTGGGCACGGACTAGACAGTAGTCTGTCAAATTAATAAATTATAACTTGGTTATTTCTGGCACCACAAAGCTCTGCTCTGTTTATTTTTTAACTGATTTTGATTTAGAGCATAAGCATGTCAATGACTTCCTCGTAGAAACAAAAAGTAACATTGCTCCAGAAAGGGACTTATGGATGGATATTTATGACACATACAGGGACTAATACAGAACAGGCTGCTCCTTTTAGGCATAGTTGCATATTTTATCTATCATATGCTGCCTGTTCCGTGTAGAAATTGGAGGCAAATGACTAAATGCCTTGGAGGACACGGACCCAAGTCCTTAATCATGACCAGTTTGATAAAGGTCCATAAGGTGCTGAGCATTTCCTGCGGCGGCAGTGAGGGATAGCTGCAAGACATCGCGCACCTCGAAAACCCGCTGGATAGCTCACTCTAAACTCAGAGCTGCAACTGGAATAACCTCCGCTGACCGCTGCAGATCAAGTCTGTCCTTATGAGAAATAAAGTTAATGCTTTCCTGTGTGTTTTTTGCCCTTTTTTGCAGACTTATGCAAATTCAACAATTCTCTCCCTCCTGAGTGCAGGAAAGATTTTTTTTTTAATTGCATCAGCTACAGTGGAAAACCATAAGTGCCTTTTATTTAAGCTAAGTTTTAAATTAAGCACCATGAGGGAAATTATTTCAACATCTGTTTTGTATTAGTTAAATAGAGGAAGGGAGAAGAAAGAAAACAAATAAAACAAATAAACTGCAGCATTGTAGGCACAGAATGGATGGATGAATTGGTCTGAACTGGTCTTAAAATTAATGAACGAAGAGCTGACAGTCATTAAACACAAAACAAATAGCCCCCTCTGTTTCTGATGTGGTAACTGACAGATGCATGACCTAAACTCCACGGGCAATTGAACTCCAGTGCTCAGAAGCATTTCCAAGCCTGCAGCCATGAGCGAGTGCTTCTCAAGTCTCACGTGGAAAAGCTAAGAGCCTTTCCAGCCTTCAAAGACCTGTCCCCAAGTGTTAGCAGGAGAGATGGCTTTTAAATCCTCCAACCTCTCAGCCTTTTTGCCTGCAGCTTTGGATAGCAACATGTTCAGGGCAATTACATTTCTGATGTTATTACTGAATTAATGTTCTTTGAACATACAGAAAAATAGTATGCACTGAGACTCCTCAACATCAAATTCCACATAATTTAAAGGTTTGCTATTTTATAAATAAAGAGTGCTTAGAAATGTATGAATATTCTTATTAATATTCATATTAACAAATAGTTGAAAGCCAAGTGAAGGGGAAAATAAGATGGGGTCTAAGCTGTTGGACACATTAGCTGTAGCCAGATGAGTAGTTACAATGAAAACAGATTCATCCCAATATAATATAATATAATATAATATAATATAATATAATATAATATAATATAATACCCTATGTTTCAAAAGCATGTCTGGCTACTTATCTGACGTGGTATGTTTAATACGTTTTGCTGTTGCAGAAGAGGGAGCATTCCTTTACAGCCTCATTGAGCACCAGTCTCAAGGCCACCGCACTTGCTGCAGCGTTCAGCCCATTGCAGAACTGTGGCCCCAGGCCTTGTTTTTCATTGAACCCCAGTGCTCTTCTACCAGAAACTCTGGGAGTCCCACAGTCAGAGAAAGTATCACTGAGGTGAACTCCTAAATGCCCCGATCTTCTCCTAAAATAAGATCATTATTTTTTTTCTAGAATTTTTCTTTAATTACCTGTGAAAGATAACTAGAAGATGAAAATGTGATGTTTACATCCTAGTAATGCAAAATTGAATTTTTCTCTAGGTCTTTCAGTTACAGTATTGTCTAACTCTGCAGTATCCCATGTTAAAAAAAAAAAAAAAAAAGCATAAGCAATGTAGCAACATGTGTTTTGCTTCAGTGACTTGACCTTTTTAAAATATTCAGGCTGGTGTTCAATTTAATAACATTTCAACAGCAAACATATTTTAATGCGCAGAGGACCATTCTCAAAGTTCAGAAAACTGTTTGCATAGATGAAAGAAGGAGATGAAAGGCAGTAATAGGAGGAAATAGCTGCAGGTTCCTCTCAGATATAAAAAAAGTTTGAAACCAGGAAGTTTGTTCATATATAATCTGACAACACATGGTTCTGATCACCTTCAGCTCCTGAGCAGCATCTCATAGTACCCAGGTTCAAAGCTCATGTAAATCAGCAGGAATCCCATTAGTTCAGTGGGGTTTGAATCAAATCCTTCACATTTCTGCCATTACGCATTTCCCTGTGACAGCTTTGCAGAGCAGAATCAGAGCTTTTACGGAAAGGACGGGCACCTCCTGAGGAGGTACATGTAGATGCAGGAATACTGGAGAGGTTATGCCCTCACCATGCCCCAGCTCTATTCCTGAGTCAGAATCACGTTATAGTTCAGGTTTGATAGTTCTGAATTTGTAGTGCAGTAGTTCAGAATTTTAGTTCTGTGGTTCAGAATTTGACAATTTTTGGTCAAATAAAAAAAAAAAAGTGGAAGATAGATAGATCCTGTGCTTGAACAGAGTTGAACAGAGCAGGCATTGATGATTTATCAGCCTGCAGGTGAACATCAAGAGGTTTAAGAAGACTTGTTTCTGTGTTTATGAACCAAGCAAACAAACAAAAATCTGCTATCTGGAAATGAATTTATCCTTCTGACTTTAAATCATCTGAGCTAATGTTATATTGCCGACCTAGTTGTTTATTGTCATTTAATAACATAAATCACATGTTCTGGCACTTTTACCGTTGGTAACAAAACTGCTATGGAGGGACGGAAAGAGAGAAAAAGCAACAAATCCCAATAAAAGTTTTCAAAGACTTTTTCAGGTTTACACTTTTCAAAATTTCAGGACCTGTAAAAATTCCCAGGAGTCACCAAAGTTTGTTTAAATATTTTGATGTAGCACAACCCCAAAGGCAGGTCACTGTCATTTCAGCTAAAATGCCTGCTGTTCTTTTGTATGGGTCTTATAGGTCTTTGGGCCACCTTTACTGCTGCTATGCAGTGTCTGGCTTTTAGGCTTTTAGACTGATCTGTGGCTTGATCCATCTGCCTGATCATCAGCACCAAGTGTTGCCTGAGCTGCCTTGGGGAATCACATTAACCGGCACCAGCTCCCTGATGCAACTGGAGCACTCCAGGGCATCTCTAATTGCTCTTGTTGAGGCACCTAAATTAAGTCCATTGGGTTAGAGGCCTTCCCACTCCCTTCCCCTGGTGCATGTGTGTGTGTGTAAGGTGTCTCCTCACCACCTGTGCCTTGTTCGCTGAAGCAGGGCAGCTCCATCCTTGCTAAGAGACACCACCAGCCCACACACTGCCTCAGGCAGCTCAGCTGGAAACATGCTGTGATCCCTGCGCTGGGCATTGGCCAATTCCCAGCCTTGTCTTGGGTAGCAGGTGCTAAAACAAAAACATCCAAAACACTTCTTTACTGGGACACATCACCTCTGCAGAGATACACAGAAGAGGTGGGGAGAGAAATGGTTACCAAAGCCAAGGTATGAGCTTGCCATTATCATCAAAAAAACTGTTTAAAAAACAGAATTAAACTACAATTTAGGCAAGAGCATCTCACTGGACATGAGCTCAGGCAGCTGCTTACCCCAGGGGCCATGAGTTAGGTGAGGGATTTCTCTCTCTCTGCAACAAGCTCTGAGTTTACACTCTTCTTCCTTCAGAGAGTAAATTCCTCATAGCTGGAGCTGATAAAGGTGAGGGAGGCATGTCCTTGCAGGCATCGATATTTTCAAACCTGTTATGTCCAGCTGGCATGTATGTATTCACTGAACATGTACTCAGTTAAGTTGTTTTTGTGTTTTAATTCCCAGCTCAGTTCATCATTATGCTTTTGTCGAGCCGATAGATGACTATTAAGATAGAGCGCTTCAGAAAAGCACTCACTCAGCACGTAAAGTGTTTCTCCTAAATCTCTTCTATCCGATAACGGCCCCCTGCTGACGTCCCTCACCAGTTTAGGGGCTATCGTTGATAGAACAAATCACGATGTTCAGCAAAACTGCCTTGAGTGCAAAGCTTCCAGCTGAAGCCATGAACTTCTGCTTTAGACAAAACGCCTGTGCTGTCAGATGTAAAACAGAGTAGAATTTGCTTTCATTGTTGTTTTGTTTTGGGTTTTTGTTGCTGCCCCTCATCTCCCTGCAGATCAAGCATGGGTAGGACGAGGCAGTTTGCTAAGCACCTGCCTATATCACTACCAGACACATCTGTGCGCTGAGCATCAGAGAGCGACTGACACTGGTTTAGGTAGCTCCAGGTCTCCTCCCAGAGGGAACAATTCCCTTGCAGAGTCTGGGCCTGCTGTTAGCAATATCTCATCTGAGGTATCGTCCATAAGAGAAAAGGAGTAACAGCCTCCACTCAATATTGTCATTTTTGGACTTCATTTACCCTTTTGTCAAAATAAACCAAATATATAATCAAAAGACCATGAGACCTTTCCTGTTTATCTAAGTTTTGAGGAGGGAAATGCTGTTATGTTTTTTTTTTCAAGGTCTAGTGGCATGATACTGATTTAATCTCTCCAGCTGGGCAGCCACTGTTTTTACGAATGTTGTTGATCTTTTTCTGCTACTGCATTATTTAAACATTCTGTCTCAGACAAAGGCACTCAGGTTAAATACTTTCAAAACCTATAGAACAAAATACCTTTAAAACACTACTTGTGAGGAGAAAAGTTTTATTATGACTGCATTGGATTTAACTTCTATATTGGTTTACTCTGTTTATGCATACAGACATAAGAATTTATGTATACATACATAAATTACATCCACAGAGTATATACATTATGTGTACCTTGCATATGTATACATTGTGTATATGCATGCATAGGTATACATCATGTATACAGAGTGAACTTCAGGAAAAAATACTAACGAAAGACTGGCAAGTACTGTGGAAGTTTGTCACTAAAACTTTGAACTCGTATGCAGCCTGATATCTAGCAAGATGTTATATAATCCATGTTAAGTCATCCCAGACTTGCCACACAAAGCAGACATGCAAGTAAAGGATTTCTGCCAAACTAGCTTATTGTTACTCTTTCCCCCATGGCTACACAGAGATCTGCATGCAGGTCCTCTGCAAAGGGATTGATTTTACCCTGTAGTCTGCTACGCACATGGTCAGATTGGCCAATCTTTCCTGACAGAGATGCTTTTCCCCAGAACTTAAGAACACAGCACCTCTTCATCCTAATCCACATTTATAATCAACATTCTTCATGAAAACTGAGCACCAAACATTTTTATATGACAGACATAACCATTAAAGGAAGAGGTTCAAGCTAGCAATGCCACAAAATGATTTCCCATAAAGTTCATGTCATTAACCCTCTAACTTGCTTGCTTTTTTGGTGTTCAAAGTCACCATAGCAAAAGACTATCATCAGAGCTAGGTACAGAAACACCTACTGTGCTTGAAAAAAAAAAGTCAGATTAAAGAAGAAATATCCAATTTACATTTATTTTCCCTATTTGGAGCTACAAGATGAACAGACCTCATGAAAACTTCATTGAAAATGATTATACATTCATTAATCATCAGTATGATTTCATTAGGCTGATACAGTCATCATGCTACAGTAGATATTCTCCACACCATGCGTGGACATGAAGAGCTAACTGTGAAACGAATTTATTCGAGAGTTTATATTCCTTTAAGTTTTATCCATGTAAGTTTAGCACAAGGCTCAAGAACTGTAAGTGCTACAGCACTACGATTTTTAAAATATTCCAAACAGTTTGTAACTAAATTGCCCAAATAAATTGCTATCATTTTAAAATCAATTCACCATACACAAGATTTTGGTGCTACTATCCATACAAAAAGATCCTAAAGATAGTTTGCTTGCTATCCACCCATCAAACAAAAGAATCATGACCCAATTGTTATGTTATTTATTCCACATTACAAAGGTTTATGAACCACTGATGTATTACTGAACAGAGAAAGCTGAAATTTCTTTAAAACTCAATTTTCCTATTCTTTTTTATTTCAGTTTTACTAACATACCCTCTTTTCACATTTGAAGTAATTGGCAGTTGCTCAATCCAAAATATTCATTTCATAGTTTCAAAAGCCCACGGGTCTTGTTATGCTGAACTCTCTCCTAACACAATTTTGATGAACAGCCCAGCAGGCATTTCTAACCTCTCCTTTGAAGTGCTATTGCTCTAATACCATAAATGTTTTTTTCTGACTTGACCTCATGAATGAGATTATATACTTTCCGTTCTCTCTCATTTGCATATAATTTAGAGTCCATGGAAAGCAGGAAAATGAGAAATTTTGTGACTGCAATTTTAAAATACGTTGAATTTGATTGTTATCTCACCTTGACACCAGTTCCCTGCTGCTTCTCCTTGTTCGGAGTGTTCTGGGGCCCTTTGAGTTCAGCCTCCTGGCTGGGAAACGCCAACATCTATATATGCTCTAAGGGAACCTTAAAAAGCATACTCTTACACTAGAATGAATGGCTGTTCTTTCCAACAACTGATCTACTTTCTCCTCTTCTTCCAGTCACAAAATGCAGCATTTAAAGCTTTAATAAAGCTTCATAATCAGTGATCTTAAAAAATACACATTTCAAAAGCATTGAAAACCCAACAAATAACAGATCCCTTGAAATGAATAAATATTTTTTTACAACACTAGATTTTCAGATTTGCTATGATACAGAAGATACTTGCTTCTATAAAGAGCTATATGGATTGCCTTTTTTTTTAACGAAAAGGATGTTAGTTTTAACAGGGGAATGAATAAACTGAAGAACTTAAACTTTCCCTTCCAGAACAGAAAACCAAAGATGGGTATTTGAGATGATCTGGATAGAAATAGAGCTATTACTCAGATACAATGTAAAATCAAACCACCTTTTAGTGGTTTTCTGCATCACTGAAGACATTCACAGAACATAACTCCAAGTTAAACAAACAAAAAAGTTGCTCCTAGTACCTCATGTTAGAGTAGATTATCACAGAATGCCTGAGGTTGGAAGGGACCTCTGGAGATCACCTAGTCCAACCCCCCTGCTCAGGCAGGGACACCCAGAGCACATGGAACAGAGTTGCATCTAGGTGGGTTTTGAAGATCTCCAGAGAAGGAGACTCCACAACCTCTTTGGGCAGCCTGTTCCAGGGCTCTGTCACCCTCACAGGAAAGAAGTTTTTCCTCATATGGTGATGGAACTGCCTGTGTTTCAATTTGTATCCTAATTTGTACCCCTTTTCCTGTCACTGGTCACCACTGAGAAGAGTTTCGTCCCATTCTCTTTGCATTCTGCCCTCAGGTGATTATACATACTAAGAAGATCCCTCTTCAATTTTCTCTTCTCATACAATAGATGCTCCAGTCCCTTAATCATCTCTGTTGCTCTGCTCTGGACCCTCTCTAGAAGCTCCACATCCCTCTTGTCCTGGGGAGCCCAGCACTGCACCCCGCACTCCAGGTGCGGCCCCACCAGAGCTGAGGAGAGGGGCAGGATCCCCTCCCTCGACCTACTGGCAATGATCCTCCTGATGCAGGCCAGGATCCCAATGGGCTTCTTGGCCACGAGGGCACATTGCTGCCTCATGGTTAACTTGTTGCCAACCAGGACTCCCAAATCCCTCTCCATGGAGCTGCTTTCCAGCAGATCAACCCCTACTCTGTACTGGTGTCTGGGGTTATTCCTCCCCAGGTGCAGGACCCTGCACTTGTCCTTGTTGAACCTCATGAGGTTCCTCTCTGCCCACCTTGATTTGATGCCCATTTGATGCCATCATGCCTAGCACAATGCAAGGCTTCCTCTTGCTGAAAAAAAAAAAAAGGAACATTTTTTTTGGCAATGGCACCAGTCACAGAGCCACATGTTAACAGACTCTTTCCTCCTGATCTTTTCTGTTTTGCTGTCAGTGGCAGAGAGAATGGAGTAGATGACTCGCACACCTGAATTCCTGACCATCCGTCCAAGTTCCTTGAAGTCCCTTTTGATTGCCCTCGGGCTACATGTTGCCACTTCCTCTCCTCCCACATATAACAGGAGTAATAATATATTTATATTTACACAGTGCATTGTACCTCATAGAGGAGAGGTGCAAATGAAGCCACCAAGGAAGATATGTGCAAAGGATTCATTTCTGCTTTTGACCTTAATGTTTATATGTCTGTCTTGTTTCAGGTAGCCCAGTCAGTGAGAAAAAATATGCTATTTCCATAGATTTTAATCCTTCTGTAACCCAATGGGAGCACTATTGCAATAGCTCCTTTTAGAAAGTCATTTAAAAATGACTTAAGATGCTGTAGAAATCCAGTTTCTTGGAGAGCTGGCTCTTATTCTCTTTCCAAAGCCACAAAAAGTACAAGATAAACCCAGCATAGCAAAACCTGAAGACAGGACCTTTACTCCCCTAACTGCAGTACAGAATCATAAAATAAGAGATTCTTGAATCAAAAATGTAACTGAAATGCTAAGATAACACAGCACATAGTCAGTTCAAAGGCTTAAGACCTCCCCTCTTTGCAGCTTTATAGAGAAGTTTTATTTGGTAGTTCTGGGCCTCTTCTACCTCCCTCTGCTGGATTTGCCTCATTTGTTAAGATTCTCAACAAAACTAAGAAGGCAATTGTTTGAATCTCTTGTTAGGACTTGAATTTTAATCAGACAGAAACCCCAGCACAAGGAAGAAGCTTTTATTTCCTAACCTAAACGGTGAAAATGGTTTGCAGATTTGCAGCAAAGCACATTACAGATTTCTGTTTGCAGATTATTGTCATCTTGTTATCAGAACAGTTCAGAGCTGGTGCCTCTTCCTACAAGGAGCCAACCCAGCTGCCAGCTACTCACAGGGGAAAACGAGCAATAATCAAAACTTATCAAAAGGGGTATTTTTCCCTCCTGGTAGTGATTTCTGCCCCCTTACCAAGCTAATTCAACAAACCATCATTTGTCATAGCTTCTGGTATGGTAATTCCACGCGTGCTGTATTTTTATATATATAAAGAAGGAGGGCACATAATAAACTACTTTGTCTTGAGTGTGATCCCATCCCTTAGTGCCTGCTTACCAGAGTAAGAAAATAACTCCCTGCACATACTCAAATTATAAATAAAAGTGCTCGACATTTAAGCCACCAAGGCTCTGTGGCTAATGGAGCACATGTGGGATGATAGGCCCTATTTCAATTTCAGACAAACAAGCAAGATATTGTTAATGTACAGAGTGCCAAGCACAAAGGGCAACAGCCCTCATTGGGACAGGGAGAAACTATTGTAGTATAAATAACCACTAAAAGAAAATTTAATTTCACATCTATACTTAGAGATAAAAATAGGCCACAGGTTCTAGGAGTGACATTTTAAATACAGCTTAGGTCAAGATGAGTTTCCTGGCCCTCTTCATTTACTGCTACTCCTCAAGAGTCAAATCCATCTCCCCTGCTTGGACCTCCAGTTATTTTCCAATTACAAATATGTTCTCCTTCAGTCAAGAAATAAAAATGATAGTTTGTACTTATGTAATCACAGCAGTTCATCAATGCTCAGACTCATGTTATCAGTTAATCAAGTAACTTTCCTGCCAAGAGTAACACAGAAAGGACAAAACACAGTCCTCAACAGAAAATTAAGTCACATAAAGAAAAAAATAAATAAATCACAGTCTTGGCATTTTATGAGTTAACTTCAGCTCACTGTGTCCAATAATTCTGTAGATATTCACTCAATATTGCTTAAATCCAAGTGGATATAATTTTACAGCAAAGTTTTGAGAGAAGTAATAAATCTCTACATTTAAAATCAAGACAACAACATTATCAGCTGTTCTCTGTGTGCATGGGAATCATGTCCTATTTAGGTGTTGGCAAACTTACATTGTCATAGCAAACGGCAATTGGATTTAATCTTTGTTCTATTTACTGTACTTCATAGTTCCCATTACCTCTGAAAAGTGTTCAAGCTATTAGAGAACCTCATTTTAAATAGAAAAGGCATGATCTGCAAAAAATAGGGGGTTGGACTGTGAACACTAAGTACACTCAGAACACATCAGTTAGACTGTGAACACTCATGGTTAGATATCTTACCTAACTTGAAACACTGATTTCATAGAATCATAGAATCACTAACATTGCAAAAGACCTTCAAGATCATCAAGTCTAGCCATAAACCCAACACCACCATGCCTGCTAAACCATGTCCCCAAAGGGTCTCATCTACACGTTTCTTGAACATTGCGAAGGACGGTGATTCCACCACTTTCTGTGGGCGGCCTCTTCCAGAGCTTGACTACTCTTTCCATGTAGGATTTTTTTCTTACTATCTAACCTGAACCTCCTCTGGCACAACCTGAGGCCATTTTCTCTTGTCCTGTTTTCGGTAGTTATTTTGGAGAAGAGATTGACTCCCACCTCACTACAGCCTCCTTCCAGGTAGTTGTAGCCCTTCTTTGGACACGCTTCAGCACCTCAGTGTCTTTCTTGTTAATATTAGACAGAGAGTAACACATCAAGAGATGGTCTCCAACACAAGTTCCACTATCCCTTTGAAGCTGGGTATGAATTAAAGGCCTCCACAGATGATAACTATGATTTCAGACTGAGAACTATTCATTCTTGGGAACCATCCTGGAAACCATCTATTCTCTTGGAGTTTCTCAAATTGGCATCATTATTTCTGCCATTCTCAACTATCTCCTTTTCAGGCAAGCAGGAGAGCTGATGGTATGCTCAGAGTGGTTACCAATACTATAATATCTAAGAAATTTAATCAGGAAAACAAATCAGTGAGAACTTATGACCTGAACGTTTGTTTTGTAGAAAGAAAAAGAAATCATGCTGCTTTAACAGTCAGCCCTTTAAACTTTAGAAATATTTAATTGTAATCCAGCTTAGGGAGAGGACAATCCCTACTGCAGCTACATGTATATATACATATATAAAAAAAAAGTCCCGAATTTCAGGGGAAAAAAAGTCTTGCAAGTACAAACAATAGTCAATCTGTCCTTTGCTCCAGGAGAGAGAAATCTCCCTGCAAGTGCAACTAAAAAAAAAATCTACACTTATATTCAGTAATCTTCTAAAGCCTTACAGCTTTATCCTCACAAAGAACACAGATGGTGTTCATTTGCAGCAGTCAGGAATTAAGTTTTGTTGGCTCATGTTTTGAAACACTGGCCAGTGAGATTAAATAGAATGAACAAGTAGGGAAGAGGGTAGAAAGAACACAAATAATGCTCCACAGCTATAATAGTGATGTGAAATGGGATGATATAGGAAGGACATGGGCGATGACTCCAAGAAATATATGATTAGTAAATCCAAATATAGTAGCACAGAATTATCTCAGATTCAAGGCCTATTTAATGCTACATAGCTTCCTATCATATCCTCAAATTGGCTTACACCAAGTAAATTATGAAATGACTACACAAGTATTGGTGAAAATATATTATTATATGATGTTAATAAGACATCATAGAAGTTACATGAGAAAGATGGAACTGTTCAAAAGAAAAAAAATGGGGAAAAAATGAGACAACAAAAGTGATTAACTTCAAGGTGGCAAAAGTAAAACAGAATGGAAATCATGCAATAATGAATAATATTCAAATCATTAGGGGTGCTTAGTGAAAACTGATACAGGTGCCCACATAAATGTTTGGATACAAGAGAATAACACAAATTCCAGGAAAAGAGAGTTTAAGCGTATTGTCCTCTTGAAGAGTAGTTTAGACCATGAAAAACAAGTCAAAACAGCAGACTCTGACACAAAATGATTATGAAGCACCACAGCTTTTAGAAAAGCTGTTTTTCTCCTCTACAAAAGCATATACAAAACTGCAGACAGTTTAATTAAGATTTTTTTTTAATTTAGATATAAGACTGCAGCATTCCCCAGAAGGCAAAAGTCTCTCCTAGAAAGGTCAACGCAAATGCAGCATACCAATATAGCAATTAAAGTTCAAGTTATCCACTAACTGAACAGTCCCGCAAGCACTCCTAAGGCAGCCTGGTGTCCTCAGGTAAGGGAATGCTCTCCTCTCCTTTTCAGTTCCCCTTTTTAAACTCTTATTTTTTCTCCTCTTTTCACTCTTCTTTACTGTTCTTGCTCTTTGCTCTTCTGTCTCCCATTTCGCTTTTCTTTTCCTTCCTTATTATCACCTTTCCTTCCCCTTTGATTTTCCAACTGTTTTAAATGGAGATGCTGTTTTCTCTTATGCAGGGAGGTCAGGATATAAAAAAGATACTAGAGAGGTCAAGCAAAGTCAAGCAACATCCTGGGAGAGATGGAATTAACCACAGCCATTTCCAGTGGGCTCCCATGCCTATCACAGGAGACAAAAAAGGAGCAAAATTTATCCACTTTGCCTCTTCCCAAGAGAGGAAGAGGCAAAGCAAGTGCCTCCTTCTACAGGGTCTCACCTGCTGTCTGGTGCAGCGGGGCACACCCCTTTTGGGGGACTTCTGCCCATTGCACAAGGGGAGCCCACAGGCCTTCAGTGCTCCTGCTGCTGCTGTGTGGGCTCGTCAGTGGTGGCTGTGGAGGCCTTGGCTCTGGCTGCCTGGGCAGCATGTCTTGTCGAGCTGGGGTATTGGTTGAAGACGGTGGTGATGCACCTCCTCACAGCCATCCCGCTGTCCAGCTGGGGGGGTCACAGGTGGCAGTGCCTCAGTGATGTCCTGCACTAGCTGCACTGTTGCCTACTTGTTGCCACTTCCTCCTAGGCAATGGCAGTGTGCCCAGGGAGCTCCACCTGCCACCGGCCGTCCGAACGCCCAGCCCGCTCAGTCTCTTCCAGCGCCTGGCACAGGAGATGGACACCCACGCTCAAGTGCTGCACGACCTCGAGATGCTGCAAGATCGTCTCCGTAGCTTCTCAGAATGACCCTCAAAGGGAGTTCTGGAAAGTCAGCAAGAGCTCGATGGGGCTGCTTACTCTCTCCCACTGAAGACACCATTGCATGGAGGCTACACAGGCTCCCGTTTGCCTGGGCAGCTTCTCATATGCATTTTGTTCCCCACTGGAACATATCCCAATGTTCTGACCATACCCCAATACATTTGAATTTTTGCACAACCACCCTGCCTGTCAGGGTTTGGGCAACACCATGTGGGCATGGAGGGCTCCATCTCACCATGAGAATACATGCCCGAGGCATAAACACCAGCAGGCACCAAGCAGCTGGACTGCCCAGACAGCCCACATCATAGCTCCTTGCCAGGAACAGCTCCTTGCTGCACCCGGGGCA
This sequence comes from Crypturellus undulatus, assembly GCA_013389825.1. Taxonomy (NCBI): domain Eukaryota; kingdom Metazoa; phylum Chordata; class Aves; order Tinamiformes; family Tinamidae; genus Crypturellus; species Crypturellus undulatus. Next base: position 477,670 of record VWPW01025299.1, read on the forward strand.
CTTCCTGCAGGGTATCTCTCCAGCAGGCCCACACTGCTGCCCGTGGGGCTCAGCATATTCGGCACACAAACCCATCGTCCCCAAGCAGCCCCACCAGCCCTCACGCACACCCCACATCCTCTCTGCCGGCAACCACTGCCCCCACAGCTCTACCCTTGAGGTAACAGGAGGGGCCCAGGGAGCTTCCCCTGCCACTGGCCTGCCCAATGGCCGGCCACCTGCACCTCTGCCAGAGGCAGCCCACTCCTCCTGAAGAGGAGTTGAAGCTGCTCTTCAGCTGCAGAGGAGAGGATTCAGGCACAGCTGAGGCATCACCGTGTGCCCAGAGTTGGATCAGCGACCAAAGAGAGCTGGTCGCGCAGCAGCACACACAGCAGCAGCAGCTAGGGCAGGGAGCAGACGGCTCAGCCGCAGCAGGCTCCGAGCACACCACTGAAACAGGCAGCAGGCTCTCCAGGAGGGACGTGGTCTGTGCATGGCACAGCTGGCCGTTTGGGCCCTTAGTTGACCATTTCCTACTGCTCTTTGGGCTCGGGGCATCGAGCAGCACCGTGACTTCCACTGGAGCTGGGAGCACAGCACCTGCCGCAGTGAGGAGGAGCAGCGAGACGCTGAAGTACCCTGCCCCAGCCAGCGCTGCCAGCACTCCGGGACACTGTGTGCTGGACAATTGTATCGTGTCCTCCTTAACACTACAAACACGTCCACACCAAACTCATTCCCCTTAATTTCTCACCTCTCTCAAGAGTGCCTTAGAAAGCCATACAGCTAGTACCCATAAGAAATGGCTAAGACGCACTTGAAGCTTCCCTAGTTTGTCTCATGTTTGGGTCTTGCCCAGTGTTTGTGCTTCAGTGAGAGCACACACTTGTGTAGTGGTGATGGAAGGGAAAAAAAAAAAGGCAATTGTAGTTACGAGGTAAAGAACACAACAGATTTCCAAAAATAAAGTAGATCCATCCACACTCTCCTGCCCCTTTGTTATCTGCCTGGAAAGTAGAGAGGAGAATTGGGAACAGCCAGGTTTTCTTCACTAGGAGCCTGCATATTTATTAAAATACCTTTAAATGGAGGTCTTAAGACACATAGAAGACAGCAGTGAAGCAACAGTTACAGGAACAGTGTAAGGATGTCTGAACATATATTACCAAGGTTGTGATTTTTTTTTTTTAAAAAAAGGAAGATGGTCATTGACTGCATAGAGGTAAAAAAGCCATTTATATGATATTTTTACAGGGCAATACTGGTTGGTGAAAAGAGAAGGGAGGCTTTCTAAAACATCCTCCATTAGTTGTTCTCTTTAGTCATCCACTTACATGGCAAATCTCCCCAGTTATTACCTGTGAATGCATACTGGGTGCCAAGTAGAAGCAAACAGCTACAGATGGTGCACCAAGGACTTTTTAAATAAAATATGTATTGAAATGCTGAGCAGAGGGAGGAGTAGATTGAGCAATTAGTTTCCTTCTGCCTAAGTCATTAGCAGCATCTACCCACACTGCAATCAATTTTAGAACGTTTCTCCAGAAGTAATGCACACTCTGCTACTATTGATCCACTCAAATATGTGAGCTGATGAGGTAGTTACCATTGTATTTTTAAATTATTTCATTTAGGAATTTGTTTTAAATATGAATTAAATATGATTTAATTCGCTTAGGATATGGAATTCAAGGCACACAATCAATATTAAACACCATGCTGTTGCTACTACAGAGCAGTACCTTGTAAAATATGACCACAGGAAATGCAATAAAACTTATATTACATGAAAAGGGTCAAAAATTTTTTATTTATTATGCCTCATACTGTGAATTGATACATTTATGTCATTAAATAATGTCCTGTAACATGTGCCTACAACAACTCGGCCATATAACAATCAAACTTTAAACTACACTAACTTGATATGCGACAGATGTGTCCCATTTCCTATTGCTGAACAAAAAGTGTCTCCTTCTCCTCAAAAGGCAAATTTAGAAAGCCTAAGTGTTTTGTTAGTTCTGTCAAAGAAACTATCATTATTTTATCCATCAAGCAAAATAAATAAATAAATAAATAAATAAATAAATAAATAAATAAAAAGGCACTAAACAAACTTGCCAGTGATTTTCCAAGAAAAGGAATGAGGAGTTCTCAGTCTTCAGGGCAAAAAAGTCAGACAGAATGGTTAGTGAGAGCAATGGAAGCAGCATAAAAGATGACCCAGTGAAGGTGAACAGATGTAAAAGTCTTGCTAAATAGTTTAGTACAAGCACATGATGAAGATTTTTGGCATAAAGCATCACCTTGGTAAATTGATGGTTGGTGATTAAAAATGCATCTGGAAATGGCATTTGTATGTAGTTTTGAGGAAACTGGAAAGAGTTAAGTCAGTATTTACAGATTAATTAGAAGTTTAAAAGTAGTTGAAAGGAAGGATCACTGATTAAGTGACTAGTAAAAGGCATACGAGGTGAAGAGGGTGGAGGCAATATTTCTGACAATTAAGAAAGCGACAGAGAAAAGAATGGCTAGAAAAAGTGTGTGGTCAAAAGAAAAATTATATAAAAAAAAGACAGATGACCTTAAAAAGCAAGACAAAAATCATAGGTTAATTCCCACACAACACAAACTCTGAGAAGATAAAGTCCTCAGTCACGCTGCATGTCAAAAGTAACACCACAGGAAGTAGAAAATGAAAAGGATCTCACTAATTCAAGAAATAACCTACTACTACTCCTCCAAGTAGTGGGAGATTCTGAAAATTAGCAATAACTGTAGATGATAACCACCACTGATATAAGATTTCACCAATCTTTAAGAGAATTCCTTTGATTTCCAGAAAGGCCACAGAGGCATAAGACCACATAAGGCATAAGTTGTTACAAATAAGTTACAACATCTAGTTCCTGGAATGCATTCAAGCCTCTGAAGAAAAGGTTCAACTCCATACTAAGATGTGAAGGTTATTAGGGGCAACTAATGAAAAATTAAGGCAAGGAAATGAAAATCTGCACTGAAGCAAAAATCTAGAGAGCTTTATATGTTTTCTTGGGGTGAAGGTGCAAAAACTATCCATTTTAAATTTCTCATTAAAAAATAATCAGCACAATAATTATTCAATCAGACACAATAAAAATTAGGAAATTTAGTGGATTAGAATCATAAAATCATAGAATCGTTAAGGTTGGAAGGGATCTCTGGAGATCATCTAGGCCAACCCCCCTGCACACGCAGGGCCACCTAGAGCACGTAGCACAGGGCTGCATCCAAGCAGGTCTTGAAGATCTCCAGAGAAGGAGACTCCACAACCTCTCTGGGCAGCCTGTTCCAGTGCTCTGTCACCCTCACTGTCAAGAAATTTTTCCTTAAGTTCCTGTGGAACTTTCGGTGTTTCAGTTTGTGGCCATTTCCTCTGGTTCTGTCGGTGGCCACCAGTGAAAAGAGGCCAGCCCCATCCTCCTCACTGCCTCCCTTGAGGTACTTATAGACACTGATCAGGTCCCCTCTCAGCCTTCTCTTCTCCAGGCTGAACAAGCCCAGCTCCCTCAGCCTCTCCTCATAGGGCAGATGTTCCAGGCCCCTGATCATCCTCGTGGCCCTGCGCTGGACTCTCTCCAGCAGCTCCACATCCCTCTTGTACTGAGGGGCCCTGAACTGGACACAGTGCTCCAGATGTGGCCTCACCAGGGCTGAGTAGAGGGGCAGGATTCCCTCCCTCGACCTGCCGGAGACGCTCCTCGTAATGCACCCTAAAAATGACAGACTTCCTAGCCTCCCTTCAGTAGGATACAAATACTTGATCTAGAGGCAGGATAAAAATTTGAAAGTACGTAAGGCAAAAGGTAGTAAGATCCAAAAAGATAGAGGATGAAAAACTAGTTTTATTTTAACAGTGGAAAAAAGATATTTTTTACCTATTTTTATAAGTCTCAACCATTACCCATTTCACATAACATTGTTATGTAAATTAAATTGGAAAACAATACTAGTTGTGAAAAATATTGGTGTATAGTATTGAAAGAATTAGTTGACATTAAAACACAGAATAGCAATAGAGGAGTGATATTCAGAAGTATAACCAAATATAGACTTTGTGAACTGCATACCAAGAAATCATAAGTTGAAAATGTCCAAGATGCATTTCAGTATCTTAATTATCAACTGATGCTGATGAGGCTGCAAAGGTATGTCCTCAAATATCCTATTAAACTTCTTTACACCTTAAACTTCCTCACACAGCCTTATTCAGAACAGCTATGATCATTTTGTGTATATTAAAAAACATAAAATTAGAAATATTAAATTAACAGAACTAATTCCCCAACAAGTATTAAAGTTAGAATTTAGAGCATTTTCCAATTAGAATAATACACTTATACCCATACATTTGCATAGGAGTGGAATGGCTCACTACAAGTGTGCTGGCTGGGGAAGACAAATTCAAAGTGATTCTTAACTTATGTAACCGTTTTCAGATTAGAACATTCTGGGATCTTCTAGCCCAAAAAATGTTGCAACACTGACAAAATTTAGCAAAAATAAGAATACTTCTAAAAGTTATTTTCTACTCAGCTTTATACATCAAAGTATATTTTTTCACCTTTTTAATTGCTATCCAAAGCATCTTTCCCCAAGTTTGTGTATCAAGCAGTATATGGTAATCAAACAATTAGTTATGACCCCTACATTGGCAGTTTTACAAACTGAAGCTGTGTTTTAGTCATCTGAATCTGACAGAAAAGGCTCATTCACGCCAGCTTAACACTGGAGGCAGGAAAGGATGCCCAGAGCCTGGAGAGGGAACACAGCTAAACGGGAGAGCTACTGAAGGCCCACACAGTCAAGCTACAGCCTCCCCAGCTAGAAACAGGGGCACGTTGGGAACCCAACTCAAATGCTTCTAGGGGAACAGATGCAGCACGGGGAATAAACAAGGGGAATTAGAAATGCGTGTGCAGTTGCAGTGTCACAATTTCATCACAGTTGCTGAGACATGGTGGGACAGCTCTCATGACTGGAACATGGCCATGGATGGCTTTGAGGTTTTTAGGAAGGACAGGCCATGAATGTGAGGTGGTGGAGTTGCTGTTTACATGAGAGAGTAACTGGAACATATGGAGATCTGCCTCTGGGGAGAGCATCCTCCGGGGAGGGTGAAGCATGATTCGCAAGTGTTGTGGGTGAGGATTAAAGGGCAGGCCAACAGGGGCAACACTGTGGTTGGAGTTTACTACAGGCCTCCTGACCAGGAAGTGGATGAGGCCTTCTACAGGCACCTGCAAGAAGCCTCACAATCACAGGCCCTGGTCCTTATGGGGGACTTCAACCCCTCCAATGTCTGCTGAGAGGGCCACACAGCTAGGGACAGTGCAGAAGGTTCCTGCAGAACATTGCAGATAACTTCTTGATGCAGGTGGTAGATGAGGTAACAAGGAGAGAGGTGCTGCTGGCCCTTATGCTAATAGAGGGAAATGAGTCTGTTTGGAAATGTGACAGTCAAGGGCAGTCTTATCTGCAGTGACCACCAGATGCTGGAGTTCAATATTCTGTGAGGAGGAAGATGGACAAGAGGTAGGATTGGAACCCTGAATTTCAAGAGAGCTAAGGTTGAGTTCTTTGGGGACGTACTTGGAGGAATACCTTGTGCCAGGGCTCAAGAAGCAAAGGGGGTCCAGCAGAGTTGGCTAATACTCAAGCACCATTTTCTCCAAGCTCAGG